>JAAAKM020001904.1:0-14054 GCA_010016025.2 Alatinidae sp. Z8VKAUB7J3 | reverse complement strand
GTGACGTATGGGGTGTGCTGCGGGTGGCTTTAGGAGGCGAGGGGGGTTTTTTTTTTTGTGTGTGTGGTGTGTTGGGGGGGGGGGGGGGGGGGGTGGCGGAGGGGGGGGGGAGACGATCGACGGAAGTTGACATGAAAGGCAAATGGCTCATACTGGAGGTTTTCTTGCAACATAAAATGATTTGTATTTCCTTCAATCAATTATAGCAGTCTTGCAGGTGTAGATGGATTATATGGACGTTTCAACAAATGGATCTCAAGGGGGGGAAATTGCCAGGTTTCGTCAAAAATGCGTTCCAACGGACATCTAAAGCGTCTTTTGATTTCAAACCCGGGCTCTTTGGCTACGTGTAAACAACGGCAACGGCACATTTTCAGAATGACCTAGGGTCGACCGGAAACGACAGAGACCCCGTCCCCTAATAACTTAAGTAGGTAGGGCTAGACCTTACCACAGACGTGACGAATGATAGAAAAGCGTAGTCAACAAGGGAGGAGAAGAGTAGCCGAGAAGTAGGGAATTATGTTATAGTAACGGAGGTTTTATTGTCCGAGGTTTTCGTAAAACCATTTGAGACATGAGAAGAGAGGATTAAGATTATATTAAAGAAAATGACGATATGTTACCTCTGTAACTGGAACCTTCTCTACCAAAATAGTTGTGCTAAATAACTTGCAATGTAAGGGATAGACCTTGTTTGCAAGGAGTCCCACGTGGAGTTTTGGTTTAATGTTAGGGTTTGATTTGATCGTGCTGCCATTGACAGTAATGATGGATGACGTTGATGAAGAATAATTTAAGAACGAGATTTAGTTCCACTTGCAAGGAAATCACGTAGGGATGTGGCTTTTTTTCAATAACAATCAAAACGCGTTTCCTATAATGTGTTAAAGAAAGGAATTAAATTAGTAGTTTGCATTTTTTTATCATCTTTTATAGGTGATATCAATTCAGCATTGGATCTTCTGAAGCGTGGTGAAATCTTTCCGTCAGGAAGACTTGTTGACCGAATGGATATTAGTCAACATGTTCATAGTTTACAAGTGCAACAACCCCCGTTGGCCGCTTCTATGCCACCACAGCAACAACAGCAACAGCAGCAGCAACAACAGCAACATCAAGGAGGCGTCTATTCACCAATGCAAACAAGGTCGTTTGGACCCGGATTCTTACCTGGAACGCAGTTTTCCCGACCCATGGATGACTACAGACAATTCCCAGATAATTTTCACCTGAAATTTTAACTTATTGTCATAAACTTTTGTTACTTGCATGTAAAGGATGGTAGAGCAAGCTTGTCAGATCTGTCGATTATGCCCTATTCTTTGGCTAAAGACAAGTTATGTATACATGACTGATGGGGATGCTATCTTCTTATGTTTTGTTGTCAACGTTGCCTTCCCGTCATGCTTAGTGAAAATTATATTGTATTGTACAATGAGTCCGAATAAAGAGACACGCATAATTCAGTGATTCAGTGACTTCTGTTACTTCTGACTAAGGAGCCTTAACTAGTATGCCCCGTGACGTAATGGCTGAATGAGTAAGCTGTCCTATAGACTATAGTTGACAGGGGTCAAGATTATTAGGGGAATCACCTATTAAGTAGAACTTTTAGTTGATGGTGAAAGTAAATGATACGGAAAGTTTTTAATGAGATAATCGTTTTGCTGTTTATACTCCATGAAAGCATAAAACACTGACTGGGCACCCCCTTTGTGGGACATAACCTTTCCTACACAAGGTAACCGAGACGTAACAACCTGGATATTAACAAAATAGAATTAACTTTTGTCTCGCAATATTTGTTAATTCATCTCCTTTCAATTAATGTGCGGATTATGTTCTTCAAAAGCTCATATATCATTCCGATTTTAATAAGCTGTTTGTAGTGGTTTTAGCTAATTCTTGTGTTACTAATTGGATTCTACAGCCTGGTTAACATTGGGACGTGAAGTCAACCGGTATAGTGTTACGCGTCAACTGTAAAAATATCCGTAAACTCGATCCTTGGTTATCAATTGTGTATAAAGGTGCCAAGATAGTATCTTCACAATATGAACAACAAATGATAAACCCTAATTCAAAACACATATTCCTTGGTTGTAAGTATCAACAGTTGAAAGTTCTAAAGCGACAACAAATTGGATAGAGTCGGTGCTCTGTTTCGCGGCAAGAGAATGTGCGCCTCGAATGAATACCTTTAGCGGTTGACAAGCGGGAAATGACTTCAGTTCGCATAAGTAACTTACGACAGTTTTCACAGCGACGACATTTTGGGAGATTTATTGAAGATTTTTATCCTATCGGCGGGCCCATAACCATTTCAAGATTACAGTGATAATACCCTTTGAACAACCGCTATTGAATTATGAAAAGTGTGCCTTAAAATTAGACATCGGACAAGACGAAGCGTTTGCTGTAATGGGAAAGAACAGTTAGGGTCGAATATTTAGTAACCAAGTTTAATTAAGTTTGAGAATTGCTAGAGATGACAAAATTTTATTATCATTCGGAATTAGAACCTAGAACCTACGCTCTCATAGAGTGTTGCTCTGCCTACTTAGTTAAAATGATGTCAATGGCAACTTAGTTGTTTTTCTTAGTTTTCTAGCAACAAGGCATTCCCGACTTTTTAGGTCGAATGTCCGCTCGGAATTGAACGTGGGTAATCGCAACAGTGTAAACCAATCCAGTTTTAGCTTGTGTTACGTTTCTCGTAATAGGAGTCTGTCCTTAGAAGTGGAACTTAAAATTCCGGACATATTGGCACGGTTAAAGAAAAATTTCTTGTTTCAGATGTTTTAGAATGGATAAATAGATGAAGCGAAAAATATGGCCATAGTCTCATTTACGGTCAAAAGTGTTTCAAAAATGGTTCTACGAACAACATGTAAACAAATTTTGAATTCCTACCTCGCAACGAAGTTCAATCCTTGGAACTCAACAAGCCGCGTTTTATGATTGATTCTGGACATCACGATTCACTTCTGTTCTTATAAGTTTATTGTATGAAGTTCATGTAGAGAGAGACCAATTACCAATTTCAGGTGATACAAACAAAACGTTACATAGTGTAACGGATTTGGTGCGTTTGCTACCAATTTAACTTAAAGCACGTGATCCGAAGCGATAACTCAGAACTAGACTTTGGCAAAGATCGTGTGTAGCATATGTGCTCGTTGATTACAGGTGCTTTTAATGACCTACGAGAAGCTGTCCCACTAGGTGATGGGGTGTTCCGAATAGATTGTTTCTTGAGGGTAGACCAGATTGACGGGCTGTCCTCCAATTCTCCAGCTATCCGTTGTTTATTAGTTATCCTGTTTGTCAGTTTTGCTGTTTATTTAGGGTAGTTTTACATCGAGTCCACATTTCATCAGGGGTCTTTGATTGACAGACTGCTAAACCTCGTGAGGAATGGAGTCACCGGAGGAAAAAATGTGCAGATTAGTTGCCGTCACCTAAATCTGACAATATGGGCCCATCACCTTGTCTTAAAACCGTAAATCTCTTCTCTTTGTTATTGCATAAAATAGCGAAAACACTGTGTACTTAAAAGCTTTTTCGTCTGAGTACACTCCTCAGAGTACAATCGTAAGAAATAATGGAAAAAGCCAATCAGAATTCATCTTCGAGAAGGAATTGTCGGAAGAAACTGTCGCCCCACGCGTAGTTTGTATCACTATAAATATGGATGACAAGACCAGTACTGTTTTGCTAGTGCTTTTCTACAGGAAACAAGGTGAGCAAGACATTAGCAAGTCAAAGTACTGACCTTGTTATTGTTTCTTCGCAGTTTTAAGAGCAGCATTGTTGATCGTAAGTTTAATATATTACAGTTTTCAGTAGGATTCTATTGTCCGAAATTTTTATTTGAGATGAAGTCGTTGAGAATTAGACAAATTCAGTACACACAGGTTTTTTTGCCATCATGTATCGAAGATTTTACAAACCAAATGCAACTAATAGTAACACGACAGAAAATTGCCTTAAGTTACAGAGAAAAAACAATTACTTAACTACAAAAAATTCTTAAAATGGATTTCTTGGTGTATGCGAAGGTAACGTTTAAAGCAACAGAGATGTACACTATGGAAAAAACTTAAAAGAGCAGAACCTAAGATTCATATAAATGCAAGTGACACCAGTCTGAAATTTTCGTAAATTACGATAATAGGGATGTTTTGTGACCACTCAACGATAGTAAACAATTTCCGCCGAAATTTAAAAGAAAACAACTTTATTGAAAACGTATATACTGAAAATTCTCACTGACTTCGTTGTCAATCAACATATGAATCAACGCTTTGTGGCATCAGAGCGGAAACGGCTGCTTGCTTCACAAACAAAGATAAAAGGGAGTACATTGTGGCAAATGTGGAGGTAGTTTATTGTATTTCCCTTCCCTTGTCGTCAGGAAGTGACTTAGAGTCTTCGACAACCATTGTAACTTTTATAGCGGTTCACACCTGCCAGAAACATATCGAAAAGGCTACGACCATTGTAGTTTATATCGTTTATGGGTGCGGTCTGGAAACAATCTTAAAGAAAGCCAAGGTGTAGAGTTGTCAAAATGTATAAAATCTGGGGACCGTTCAGAACATAACAGGAGTTCCTTAGCGAAATCATACCAGTGACGTCGGCTTCGTATTAGTGAGTGCTCCAAAGCCTAGCTTGGACAAGAAAACAAATCCTTGACTTAACTTACTTCAACAAACTTTAGGATTCGTCAATGAACAGGAATTTTCTTGAAGTTCCATAAATATTTCTATAAGTTAATTGTAGCCTTCTAAATAAAAACTAAGCAATGATGTAGTTTTCGCAAACTCTTTCCCAACTCGATGACCACAACAATGAGGAGCAATTTGGAAAAGATTCCTGGTACTACAAAATTTGCAGATAATATTTAATAACGGAATCATTGGTGAATTGCAAATAAAGCCGAATTTCCACTAGACGAATTTGTTAGCGCGAAGCGATTTTTTTCGTCCCTAGGCATGCGCATTAAGCCGGATTTCCACTAGACGAATTTGTTAGCGCGAATCGATTTTTTTCGCCTGATCTGTTCGCGCGAACAGTTTTTTCAATTTCCACACAAATGCAGAGGTTCTTGTTCGCGCGAATCACTTGGGTGAACACAGCATGCCGTGTCAGAGGAAATGCACGTAGCTGCGAGTGATCAAAGTCAGATCGCTTTTTTCTTTCATGTGTATGGAATGTGCTTAGAAATTGCGATGCAGACAAGACTTTACAGGAGATTGCGACTTCTAAATTTCTAGAATACTGTCGAATTTTGAGGAGGATGATTATACTAACTGTATTACTGCGGAGATACAGAAGATAGGAAGATGAAACGATTTGGAGCAAGAATGATCTATTATAAACGGAGGAGAAAGGTAAATTTAAACGTCTGATACGAGAAAGGAGACTTTTCAACAACGAGTATTCCTTTGGATGCTTCAGTATATCACCTTTAGCATATGCGTAGTTGCTTGACTCGATGAACCACTCTCGGCAGAAGAAAAGCACATGGTATACGAGACATTTCGTGCTCTTGAAGTACTAAACGTGTTTCACTTCGTTATTTGATCACGGGAGATGAACAAACTATAATTATTGCAGTTAAATACAGGATTAGCTGAGCAAACATTTACGGGCAGTTGAAATACAGTACGTGAAAGTATTTGAGTTTTTTAAAAATTCCGGTTTTCTTAATGTATCTGATGTGCAGTAGTTCGAGTGGAGCAGGATCGAGAAAGGCTTCAACTGAAGAGAATGGTATATCGCGAATGCAAACGATGACGGAGCCATCGATGACAAACATATTGTCATGCAGGCCTCGCTGGATCTTCATTACGTTAACTTTAAGAAGACTCGTAGCATCGTATTAATAGCGATAAGCGAACTACGAACACTTAAAAAACAGTTTTTGTTTCATAAAAGTTGCTTGATACCAGCATAGACAAGGTTTCAGACTTGTAGTACAATCTCCTGTAACAAATATCTTCACGGCAACGCCTCTAGAGGGTCTAAACCGAGCTCACGTTCCCTATTCCCTATAGTGGGTGAACAATCCAACGCTTGGTGAATTCCGCTTCACAATGATAGGAAGAGCCGGTGGTGAACAGAAATGTGTTTGAATCACGCTTCAGTGCTTGCCTTTGTTATTGCGTCATCTTCTATTGTTTTCACTGGTTGCATGTTGCGTCGATTTTATTCGCAAGAAAAAAAGTAGGAATCGATCCTCCTTTTTTTCTGTTAGCGCGAAGAGAAAATTTATGCTGCAGCGAATTCTTTGTTAGCGCAAAGAAAAATATTTCGCTGAGGCGAAGAGCTTATTACATAAAGCCGAATTTCCACTAGACGAAATTGTTAGCGCGAAGCGATTTTTTCGTCCCTAGGCATGCGCGAATAGATCCGTCGAAAAAATCCGTCGATTCGCGCTAACAAATTCGTCAAGTGGATGTATTCGCGCTAACAGTTTTTTCAATTTCCACACAAATGCAGCAGTTCTTGTTCGCGCGAACGACTTGGGTGAACACAGCATGCCGTGTCAGAGGAAATGCACGTAGCTGCGAATGGTTAAAGTCAGATCATTCTGTTCTTTCGTGTGTATGGAATGTGCTTAGAAATTACGATGCTTAGAAATTACGATGCAGAGAGTAATTTCCCATCGCAGCAGTAATTTCCCATCGCAGCTATCGTCCGCCATAATGAATTAATCTTATAATAAATAATAATAATTCAGACTATCTGCACGCAGGCTAATCTCGAAACGGTTGTAGCTAACTCGGGTTCAAAACCATTGTTAGTACAAGTGTTTCGACAACCGCTGTTGCTCTGAACACGGATTTATTCTTCAGATTATAAAGTACAGTCAACGGAAGAGATGTAGGGTCAAATACAGTCTCTTGTGTTTCACCCAAAGCGAATCGTAGAAGAGGCTTAGGATGGAGAGGGTATCGTTTAAGAAGAAACTGATCGTCACTCGGAAATTGAGAATTACAAGTATTTTCACCTGCCTAATTGTAGGAAAGGCTACGTTAATTATGGGGTACCAATATTGTTGCGATTTTATAGATTTTGAGGCATACTAGTTATGAGGCGTGAAAATATCGTCTACGTTACTGTAGATAGGGGGGGGGGTTCGTGGAAGCGAAACGTATGCTGTTGATAGAAGTCCGCTTAAAGGAAACGATGCAAGCTCGCTAAAATGTAAAAACTAGATTGCCCTATATAACTCAACACAAAGAATCATAAATGCGTTAATTGGAGATGCCCAATTTGATGTCATTTGCACTATAAAGTAGAGATTTTGTAGAAAATGTCTTCTAGAAAGGAACTTCATAAATGTGTGTATATACAAATATGAATAAACGGTAAACGAAGGAATAACACACCAAATACTCTTGGGTGCCTAATAGACATCCCCCACCTGCTAATTAATTTTTCAAAACTGTTCCACTTCCCATTCTTGTTCCACCCCCACCTCCCACCCAGCTGCTTATTAACATTTAAGTTATCTCCCATCCATGACAATTTTTTATGGAGGTACTTTGGCGGGCAATCAGAAGATATCTTTACTAAAATACATAAAATCACACATTAAAAAGATGAAAGTTGTATTACCATATGTTTAAGAGCTTGCAGTTGATTCTGAACATTAATTCTTGATTTTTTGTATTGTATTACCCTACGTTTAGTAAGTTGCAGTTCATTCTATACATTGATTCTTGACTTCATTTCGGCTTCATTTTTCAAACGTTTTGTCCACACACCCCGCCTAGTGCATTTTTGGGTCATTTTCAAACACCCCCGTCTATTCCGACCCCTCCAGTCCCCTTTATTAAGTTTTGGGGACTTTTCCAACTCCCCTATTTATTCCAATCTTCCTTCTATAAGGCACCCAAGAGTACTTAACTAAAGGATAACTGGAAAAGCTAAGAAAATTAATATCACTCATTAGATTTTTTTATACTAGAGCATACAACAATTTTACACTTTTTAAAAAGGAGACGGTATACATAAGGTGTTTGAAATGAGTGTAGTTAAACGATGAAATGATGAATAGTACAAAGATTTGAAAATATGAAGACGGTCGTCAATACAGCAAGCTTCTAAAATGTGGCCAACTACTAAAAAAATGTTTATTTCAAAACGGATGTCATGTAAACCTGTGTCACCTTTTTCTATACCCTGCTGTAAGTACGATGGGGGCAGATTCAGCGTTTTTGAAGAATTGTAATTTACAAGGTGTTTTCAAGGAGGTCGCAAGGATGAAAAGTGGCACACTCCTACTATTGGCAGACATGTAAAAAGGATTTACGACCTAAAGCGAAATACTAATAATGAGCAAAGCTGAACCCTTTGATAATGTTAACATACCTCTGAAAAGAGTTTAGCACTACCATTAACGACCTCTGGGCCTAAAGGCTGAACGGTATCTGTACAGCAGTGTGATCAACCTTGTTTCATAAGAGACTGAATAATTACTCTTGTTACTAGTATGCTATAATAACACAATAACAACTCAGAAAATATTTTTCGTATTTCCATAATTGGAAACCCTCAATATGATAATTTAAGAAAATTAGTATCAGAGAAATTTGAAGCATGAGCTTGGTTTGATGTTCATTTAGGATATTAACTCCGTAATAGTCCTGTCAGGCAAATGGTCGTATTCAAACGATACTAAAATTTTGGCAGTGAGAAGTACAAATGAAAATGTGTTTCCTTTGTAACGAAACATTAGTTGGTTTTGAATTTACAAAGGAGGAAGTGTTACAATTACGTTTTATTTCCCTTTTTAACTCTGAAGATGAAAGGACTTGAATATTACCAACATTTGCTTGACTAAGCATTACTTCACAAAGTATCATTATCGTTTATAATTGCTTTACTAACGAACTAAGTCCTACGTATCTAGATTCTGTGCCATAATAACACATTGAAGAACAAAATACATAGCTTCACTTGAGAATACTATTCCTTAGTATGCTTACGAATATATAAATTTTAGCATGAATAACTATTCTTATATAATATTTCATCAGTATAAAGTTGGGGTTATGATGTGTACTAGTGGTCAGGACAAAGGAAATACAATATTTTTATTTCTTGCGGCAAAACACCCTCCCCATACTGGATCTTCCAATGACGAATGACACAAAATTTTGCAAACCTACTGTAGTGAAATAGTTCTGGTCAGATAAATGAAGAGACATCTTGTGTGGTTCAAAACAACAACAAGAATCTATCCGGTAAAAATTGTCGAACGAGAGCATATGGCTTTCTAGCATGCTGATTGGTCAACAACAAACAATAACTCAACTATCAGAACTCAGTAGAGTGGAAATGATTCTGTTCACCTACGTTGAGAAATCTGCCTCATCTGTCGTTTCTCAGATTCGCCTGATATCTAAAAATTAGAATAGGTTGACAGCTTCGCACCCTCAATGAAATTCTTTGGCCTTGCAAATGAGCATTCAACATTATATTAACGTTGACATACGGTAGTTATGTCATTAACCAGTCCCTACAGGAAATTTTGAAAAGAACACTACAAAAATAGAAAATATATCACCAATGGGAATCGAAACCGTGACGCACGGTTTCGTGGCGTGACATATTTTCAATTTCTCTAGTGTTCTTTTCAAAACTTTTCAAATCCTCTCTTCTCAATGATATTTGTTCAAGTGCGCCTCCTCGATAAAGCGCAAGCGCAAGTACTGGTTCGATCCACATTTCATAATTGGGTAACAACTAGACACGTAAGAGTCACAAAACATAGTATTTATAAAAACTGGGGAAAAAAAATAAATGCGATATTTACAATTCTTAAAATGCTAACAAGATCCTAGCCAGATACGTCCATTAGGGAGCTTAACGCTTCTATAGGAGGAAGGGGGCATGAATTATTTTGAAAATTGTGATGAACTATCAATTATACTTATGTGGGGCTATGAATGATACTGTTAGAGAATATTGATATTAAAAATTTGAGTTTCTTTAACCGACATAATTGATTGATGATAAAAATTAGATCGAAAAAGTACTTTGGACATATTTTAAGAGGAAGGGCAAAATTTTATCAACGGAGGCAAGCTCCCAAGTGGCCATTGGTTACGAGTATCTTAAGACCAGCTATATTACAAGCAATACAACTACAAATGTACGTCATTAAATAACATGAAAATGGCATGCTTTAGAAATAATACCAAAACATTTGTATTGTCCCAATTGTAAAGCAAATATTCTGTACTAAAACAATACAAAAATCCAATTCCACAAAGGATACCACAAAACGTGAAATCATTTATCTAATTCTGTATAATCCTGCGACTGTTATCCAAATCTTGACAACCAAAACGGTAAGATCTTCATATCAAAATTGGGCAATCGTACTGCTACCCTTAAAAGTAACAGCTGGCCAACAGCATGCCAAGGCCGTTTCTACATACAATTTCTAGTTATTTTTTTGTTGTTTTTTTGTGACTGATACTAATGAAACTTGTACTGTACTTTTATATTTTGTTTAGGCAACCGATGTGCACTTAGTTTGTTAGTTGCTGCCCGTTTGCTCGTTTTGCCTGTTTTACCCGGTTAATGACGGTTGTGACCGTTCAGTCCGTTATGGCATTGTACATACTCGTTTTGTTTTCCTTGTTTCAATAGAAAGTGATTTTCGATGCTAGTTGCGGTAAAAATTCGGAACTACCAGCTGTTTTTCGTGCTTTTCCAAACTTTTAGCGCCGCTTGCACTCCAAGAATTTACGGCTCCACTCGCGCCAGCCTTACATTAGTTACGTATTATAAGTCATGCACACGTTAGAATGAATATGGACTGCATTTGACCATAGCGTCAGAAACCAGGGAAAGAGTATTAGAGGATTCCCGAGAATATGCTTACATGAGTTTTAGAATATTCTAACGGGAGCGTGATAAAACGTAACTAAGGCCTAGACTCCTTCCAGAACAACATATTTCTTGAGAGTCATCATAACTAGCTGAAGACTTCTTCTCAAGGGGAGGGTTTTACCAATTTACTCAGTTCTTCATGTTTAGCAGTTTCTGAATGTTCACATGGTTCACTGGCTTGAGTAGAGCTTTTCACTTCATCAAATGTATCAGAACGTTCCACAGATGTCCTCGGCTGTAATGGAAGAAGGGCGAGAAACAGTCTCATTTGCAGTAGGTATGAATGCAACTGAACACGAAAGAAAACTCAAAAACAACAGACCAATTGAAATTTCTATCGTACTTATGCATGCAACATCACCTTTGTTAATAAACAAATTATCTTTATGTCGTTACTTTATAACAAATATATCACAGTGACAAAGCTGTAGCAGAAGTTGTTCCTCTTGTTGAAAAGCAATACTCGTTTTCTCTATCAAATCATAGGCCAGCAAGTTTTGGTCAACCTTTAGCATAGCCTTTCAGAGAATAGTAACATATATTTTAAAAATTATAGCATACGTTCTTTACGTTTATAACACATTATATACTCAAGAATAAATAATTTTGTTTGGGTAATCCTGTCGGCCTTATTGGCATGCGCACCTCTTGCAACAGAGAGCTTTTCGGACAAACAAAGTCAATTTTAATTTTTTTCTGCCTGTAAAAGAAACTTTTTCCATTGATCATCTTAAATATTACTTGCTTGACCTTATGCCAATAACTGCAACATTTCCGTAGATAATATTGCATTAGCTAAGTAAAAGATAAACATGGAGTACCACATGGGTTCTTCTTTGGTCCCTTTCTTTTAATAATCAATAGTAGTTAACTTCTACTCACCTGATTACCAGTACAGCACGGTTGTATTTGCTGATGATAGAAACACATATTGTGAACCTAAATATAATAAAATGTAATAAAGATTATTGGTGTTTCTTTCAATTCAAACTGTTGCTAAACTTTTAAAAAACCTATTTCACCTATTTCCGTCTCCACAGCATGATTTATTGACTAACTTTGAGAATTTAATCTGAGAACGATATTTGAGAAAAAAAAATGGTTGTTTCATTCCTTGGTGAACGTCATGGTAAAACTTTATTTTAGAAGTTTGCTGTTATGAAACTTTCCAAAAACCAACAAGTACCTGGGGTGGTTCTTTTTATGATGACATCTCGCAAACTGTTAATCTGATTGCGCATTCTCATGTTTATAACTACACATCAACTGAGTACAACATTGAATTCTGTTACATAGAATTTAACATGAACGATTTAATTCAGTTGAAGTGACGTCTCTTTGCTTATCAATATATTAAAAGACGCCTCCTATCTTAATTAATAATTTCTTTTAATCGGTTATATCTGATCACCATAATAAGGTGTCGGCCAAAGGCCTTCGGGCAAAACGCTGGAAAAATTACCTCCGGACAATGCCTTCCAGAGTCCCCCTCCCCTTATTCAACTACTACTATCATGCTTTCTTCTAGAGTAAACCTTGCCCTCCATACATCTCGATTCATCACTTTGTAACTTTTTTGTAAGGTGATTTTAATAGAGCTTCCTTCACCCAAAAACTCCCTTCCAATTTTACTCTTATTTATTAAATAGTGATGGTTACGTTCCCCAGCAGTATTAAACAACGAAGGTAGAATAAAACGACATGAGCCGCCAAGGACTTGTATTCAATGATCAAAAATTTATTTTGCTGCTCCACTTTACTTATTAAATAATGCAAACATCATTTTACTCGCCCTTTATCTTGGTCAAGGTTCTTGAAATTTACTATCAACCTATATTGGCGTAGGCTGCTGTCACGAAATAGGGAGAGGAAGCCCCTAACACCCAGTTCGGCACATGCAGAAGTGGGAATTCTTAATTTTCTAAAATTTGTGCGCCTAAAAAGGAGATTTAAAATAAGCATCAATTCGTTATTAGGAATCCAAATGGTTTTTGACAGGAGCTTTAAACATTTAACATCATCTTATGATAGTTGGAACTGATGCTCCTGGTGAAAACTGAATTCCACTAAAAAATACAAAAACTCAGGAAATCACACGTAATTTGAGAGACATATTATATGATACACTAAAGGAGAGGGAGGTTCTGTTACGTATTTAATTGCAGGTATTGTGTTAATAAGATCTTATAGAACAATTTCTCATACTGACATTCAATGAAGTAGACTTGTATAACAAGCATCCAAATCAAACAAATTCAAACTGAAAGTTGTGAAAATATTCTGATCCTGTTTTTCTAATTTATGCAAAACTACTAGATTAAACTGTCTGGATCTGTATGCAATACGTGCGTAGTTCATTCAGAGTTTAGGAAATAATAATTGTGTAAAAATAATTCCCTCTTACCATCACGGAGTGAATGTATGCTGGACAAGTGTGGCAACGCCGCGAAAAATGATGCTAAAACAGAAGAATACGAAGTGACAATGACAATGCAACTACGTATTTAAAGTTGGTACAACATTGGAAGTTAAACAATAGTAGTAGTAATAGTAGTAGTAGTAGTAGTAGTAGTAGTAGTAGCAGCACCAGTAGTAGTAGTAGTAGTAGTAGTAGTAACAGCACCAGTAGTAGTAGTAGTAGTAGTAGTAGTAGTAGTAGTAGTAGTAGTAGCACCAGTAGTAATAGCAGTGGTAATGGTAGTAGTAATAGAAGTAGTAGTAGCAGTAATAGTAGTAGTTGTAGTAGTAGCAGTAGCACCAGTAGTAGCAGTAGCACCAGTAGTAGTAGTAGTAGTAGTAGTAGTAGTAGTAGTAGCACCAGTAGTAGTAGTAGTAGTAGTAGTAGCACCAGTGGTAATGGTAGTAGTCATAGAAGTAGTAGTAGCAGTCATAGTAGTAGTAGTAGTAGTAGTAGTAGTAGTAGCACCAGTAGTAGTAGTAGTAGTAGCACCAGTAGTAGTAGCAGTGGTAATGGTAGTAGTAATAGAGGCAGTAGTAGCAGTAATAGTAGTAGTAGTGTGACCCGGTCACTGTGTACATGATACGATACCCCCATTACCCTCGTTACCCCGCTTGACCTAGCTTAACTTAGTCTGTAATTTCGCATATTGTATATCTTCCTTATTCACGTCACA
>JAAAKM020001902.1:0-14063 GCA_010016025.2 Alatinidae sp. Z8VKAUB7J3 | reverse complement strand
TTTAACAATTTACTTATTCGTATCATTGTAAGATTCCCATCCTTAACCAAGGAAATACGGAATTCCGTTTGACGTCATCCTCCTAGCCACATGAGACCCACCGAGGCGGCCGGCTCAGCCGCACACGCTCGGAATGGGTCGAGTTACCTTGTTGAACATTTGCTCAACAAGGTAACTCGACGAGGGCATCTTCTCAAGCCGAAATCGGCAGCGGCCGGCGATCCTGTCGGATCGACGATACTACAGCTGCAGCTCCAGCTGAGGTCGCCCGTCGGAGGTTTTCTCGGCAGTCTTGCCCCTGCGGTCGATGATGCAGGAAACCCGCTGCCGAAAGGCCGAGAAGCTGTCGAAGGTCACCACGTCGACCGGCCGGTCGAATCGGAAAGTCACGCGGTATCGACCGGATTGCCCCAGCGAACGCACGCCGATCACCTCGCCATCGAAGGGCTGGCTCAAATAGCGGCCGGCCACTCGGCCACCGAGGCAAACCGGGCAATCCGGCGTCCGCCGATGTTCCGCCGCGGCGTGGAGCGTGTTCCAATCCCTGTAGCCGTACTGGCGGGCCAACAACTCCAGCGATCGGCTGTGCCCGATCGCCCTGCCCTCGGACTCGTGCTGCGCGCGCAGACGTTTTGCCTCCGCCTTCAAATTCTCTTTCGTGGGAAGTGGACGAGGTCCATTCATCGCGATACCTCCATCAGGTCCAACATGCGGAGGATGAATGGGGCTCGCATTGCCATCGGTCCGCATGCAACTGAATTTGGCGGATCGCTTGAATCAAGGGTTTCACCGTGGCTTGCGCCCGCGAGCGGCGGGGACCCTTTCCCCGTGCGGTACCTAGGCAACAGGCCCGGCGCTGTCAAGCACCAAGGATTCGGCGGATGAATGGGCCTTCGATGAGCCCTTCTGTGCCGATGAAGGAACCACGGTGAAGGTCCTCCTCACCCGTCCGAATGAGCCTATGAGTCGTGGCGAAACGGATGGGGGCGATCCTCCCCTCAGTCTTCACGTGGGGATGACGCTGTGGTTTCTTCCAAGAGCCTTCCGCTGGGCTGCCCTCGTCGGGATCCTCCTCCGGATCATCGGCGATCCACTCCCAGCGGACTCGAACTCTGAATCGACGCGAACACGTCTGGAGCGGTCATGAACAGAACCCTGGAAGAACGAGCAACGACGCACGATGCGGCGGAGGACCCTCGCAATGCGACCATAAAGATCTATGTCAATGGGGAATTCGCCACGCGCGACCAGGCCAAGGTCTCGGTCTACGACAGCGGCTTCATGCTGGGCGATGGCGTCTGGGAGGGCCTGCGCCTCTACAATGGCAGGCTTGCCTTTCTCGACGAACATCTGGACCGCCTCTTCGAAGCCGCCAAGGCGATCGATCTCGACGTCGGCATGAGCCGCGCGAGCCTGGTTGCCGCCCTGGAAGACACGATCCGGGTCAACGAGATGGAAGACGACGTCCACTTGCGACTCATGGTGACCCGCGGCCCGAAGAAGACGCCGTTCCAAGACCCACGGCTCAGCATCTACGGCCCGACTATCGTGATCATTCCCGAGTACAAGGTCCCGAGCGAGGCGACAATCGAGCGTGGCCTCAGCCTCTTCACCGTCCACGTGCATCGGGGCCTACCGGACACCCAGGACGCCAAGCTCAACTCGCACAGCAAGCTGAATTGTATCGTTGCCTTGATCCAGGCGGTCAAGGCCGGTGCCGACGAAGCCTTGATGCTGGATCCCAACGGCTTCGTCAGCACCTGCAACTCGGTCAACTTCTTCATCGTGCGCAAGGGCGAGGTCTGGACCTCGACCGGCGATTACTGCATGAACGGAATCACCCGGCGCAAGGTGATCGAGCTGTGCCGAGCCCACACTATCCCCGTCTACGAGCGAAACTTCTCCCTGGTCGACGTCTACGGCGCCGATGAGGCCTTTGTCACCGGCACCTTCGGCGCCCAGACGCCGGTGGTCGAGGTCGACGGCCGCACGATCGGCGAGGCCAAGCCCGGCCCGCTGTTCCGGCGCATAAGGGCGCTCTACAAGGACCTCGTCGAAGCGCACTGCCGGGCATAGGGATCAGAAGTCGATGCGGCCGTAGAGATGGCCGAAGGGCTGCATGACGCGGGCCCGATAGGCCGGCCGTCCTCGGAGCTTGGCGTACCAGGCCTCGACACGGGGCACCCGCGGCCGCTCCACATCGAGCCCGAAGTAGCGATAGAGACTGGTGCCCACCGGAATGTCGGCCATGGTAAATGCATCGCCAGCCAGGAACGGCTGATCGGCTAGGTGACGGTCCAGGAGTTCGAAGTGCCCGGCACAACGGGCGATCGCGCGCGCGATCAGCCCTGGGTCCCGATCTGCCTGCGGCGTACGGTAGTAGCCCCAGAAGAGGTCCATGAAATCGCGCTGCAGGGTTGCCAGCATCCAATCCATCCAACGCTCGGCAAGGGATCGGGCGTAGGGCTTCTCAGGCCAAAGGTGGGCGGCCCCATGGCGTGCCGCAAGATAGCGAATGATGCTGTGCGATTCCCAAACGATCTGCCCGTCATCGTCGATCACCGGGACCCGGCCGTGCGGGTTCATCGCCCGGAAAGCGGGATCGTCCAGCCCGCCGAAGGAGCCGCCAAGCTCCACATGGACGTGCTCGATCCCGAGTTCATCCAAGAGCCACAGGACCTTTTGAACGTTAAACGCATCGCTGCGTCCCCAGACCCTCAGCATCTCAATCCGTCCCGTCCCGCATGCGGCACTCTTGAAGTCACCGGAGCGGACAATGCTATGGACAAAGACGAAGTGGATCAACGCCTTGAAGACGCATCGGCAACACCAGCCGCCCCTAGCCGAAGCGCGCTCCTATGCGCAATCCAGCGAGCTCTCCAGGGAGGCGTAGCTCACAACGATGAACCCGCGACGGACCCGGAGCAGGTCAAGAGCTTGCCGTTCACGGCTTCGGCGGGTTGGCCGGTTGAGGATCCCGGTGGAACACAGGCCGCGACCTCTCGTCACTGAGATCGAAGGGCTTTATCTCCATCGAAAGGCCGGCCTCCTCCGCCATTCCATCCTGAAGCTCCTGCGCGTGATCTCTCGACCAGGGGAGGCGGTAGGCACGCGGCGGTGACTGATCGAGCCAGACGTAGATAGCTCTCGGCTCGTCCAGGACATAGGATATGACCTTCGGCCTGAAGGTCCGCCACTCGAGCTCGATCGGCTTGGCATGTCCAATCACCTCGGCGGCACCCAGGTAAGCCGTGACCAGAAGCACCGCGAGCATGCCGACCGCGCGCCACCCTCGGGAGAGGCAATAGGCATAGAGACCAAGAGCCGACGCGAAGGCCGCGAAGCCGTAGGTCAAGTGGATCATGGCGACCTCAATGGGATCTGAACGCTGTTGAGGCTGCCGGGGAGAAGCCTGCCCTCGGGACCAAGGGAAAACCGGCAGAGTGTCAGTTCTTGCCCCCTGCTGATCAGACCCGCGTGGCCGCGGCAGATTTGCATCACCGCACCGCTCTGCAGTCTGGCGGTAACCTGCCAATCGACCGGGACAGGAAACCGCGCTTCCAGGTTTCGATAGAGGTGGAGATTGACCGCGTAGGCGCCGGGTCTTCTGAACCTCGATCGGGCGATCTCGTAGTTCAGCATTAGAAAGTCGTTGCTGTTACCGAGGTCGTCCCGCTCCAGATCGAACAGCAGGCCGGACTTGCGCGAGTAGCCGACCGGCCGGTCACCGGGCCCCTGCACCCAGAGATCGACATCGCTATTCATGCCGTCGGGCCAGCGAATTTCGACGATGAGCTGCCCTTTGGGCTGCTGCGCGTCGGACTCCGCCGGCTTGGGCAGATGGGGCAGGAGCAGTAGCGCCAGAATCACCAGGAGACAGAAATCTATGAAAGCCCAAGGGGCGATGCGGCCGTCTAGCGGAGCTTTTCGGTCAGAGTCAGCCATAGGCTCGCCACCATGCCGCAAATTGTCGTGTTCAGGGCCGTGTCCATGCCCAGGTCCCGCAGCGCTATCTGCTCGCCCGCCACACCCGCAAACGCGATCTTGAAGCCAACCACGGTGCCCAGAAGACCGAGCATGACGCAGGTTCCCGCGCACCAGAGTGCGGAAGATCGCCGCTCGGTCGCCGCGCAGGCGAGCCCGATCAAGACTACGACCAGGATCACATAGGTCAGGTGGGAACGGTCCGTCGCCAAGAGCGGCAGGACCCAGCCCTGCAGGGTCGCCGCAGCTAAGAGCGCGACTCCAATCACTTGCAACACAGCAAAGCGGATCATGTCTTCCGTCTCTCCTCGCGCCTGAAAGTCTTCACGCTCGACCCGCCCTGGAGTCCACTTGAGAGCGGGTGGCTGGCCTTCGCCGACGCTGCATCGCGTCGGGTTGCGGACCGGCCAAGTGAGGCGCCCTGAGCGACAGACGAAGGTTCCGCCCTAGGTACGGCTGGGAGTCGGGGCACATGATTCCTCTCCTAACGCTTGATCCAGGTGGCTTGCGCTGGCGCAACCTTGGTCCAGGTTCGGGCCAGGGCCCTAGGTGCGGCGCTGGAGAGCAGGAAGGACTCGAACGGTACACTCACCTTGGCGCCAAGGAAGACGGAAGGCGCCAGGGGAGCAATCGTGAAGCCGCCAACTGGTAGCGATACCAAGGCACTCACGCCAACGACTGGGTCCGGCTCCAAGAGGGTGCGAGCCTTCGATGGCGAGGCGACATTGACTCCGCTTCTGATCGCCGGCGCCGCGCCAAGCAAACCGTGTTCCGCAGCCGGGGCTGCGACCCGCGCACTGGTTCCCGCGGCTGGCGCGAGACCCGCTCTCGATGACAATCCGGCCGGTGAGGCGATGCTGGCGCCGGACGAAACGCCCATCACCTCGCCCGATCGGGCGAATCCCTTCGGAGGAACCGCGATCGCAGCGCCGCTGCTGATCCCAGCCGAAAGGCCGGCGATCGAGATTTCTTGAAGCGGCACGGTAGCGCTCGCGCCCGATGCGACGCCCGGCGCCAAAACGGTTGCCCCATAGTTTCCCGCGGGTACGTCCGGCTTGACGCCTGTGCCTACCGTGGGCGCAAGGATGGCTCGCGTGAGAATTCCCGAAGGAACTGTTACGTCTGCGCCTTGTCCCGCCCCGGAAGAGGGCACGCCCAAGGGGCCTAGGCGCGTGGCCATTCTCGGACCTTCAGAGAATCACCGCGAGGTCGCCGCTCGCCGGTACGTCAGCCGTATTGTTGGTGACCGTGAGTTGCTTCGATGCGCCGCCATAACCGGTAATCGGAACCGCCTGCCCGGCCAGGGTACCCGTCCTGAAGAACAAGCTTCGGCCTTTGTAGTGGTCGTCGGTTGTTTCGGCCAAATCGGTCTCGATGACGCTCGAGCTGCTGCCGGCCCGTACGCTGACGGGGACCACAGATTCCAGCCCGGCTTCCAGCCTATCCGCCGCCGTGCCGTCACCGGAGATCTGCGTAACATCGACGCGAATGTCGCCTGGCTCTTCTGGCGCGCCGATCAGAGTGAGAAGAAGATTACCGTCGCTGTCCTTGATGGAGATCGCGAAGCCGTCGACATTCAGCTCTGCGGCGGTAACATCGAGATAGAAAAGACCGTTGCCCACATAGGTCGCCTCGTTCGTGCAGTCGGAGAACGCCGCCCCGTCTTTTGAGATTTCGCTATCCAGACCGGCCGCAGTAATCAATAGGTCGCCGTTCACGTCGTAGAGCACAAAATGAAATCGATGGGCCGTGTTCCTCTTGACCACCGGTCCCGCATCGGAAGCCGCCATCAGCCAATCCCGTAGTAGACGACCCGTCCGGCCCCCACCGGCCCCCAGACGCGGACCGCGTCCGCCTGGGTTTCGAAGAAAGCGCCGAGCGCAAGGTATCCGATGATCATGGTAGATACTCCATTACAGTACTATCGCTGAAAAAGGGTGTTGGCGGAGTGGGGCGCTGCGCCCCAATTTGTGTATCAGGTATCCGAGAGGTGCGATCCGTAGCCAACTTTGAGCGTCAGGTGACCCGTCGCACGCGGGGCAAATTCATGAGCGAGATGCAGTTGTTCATGGCGGTCCCGACTGCGTAGTCTTCCGCGATTGCATTCACGGCGCTCGGGGAGGCTGAGCTTTCCCAGATCAACGGCTCGACCGTGGAAAGAGTCATTCGTAGAACTCCCATACACGCCATGTGGATCTGATCTGACCAGCGCCGAAATAGTTGATGCCGCTATAGTTCACGTAGAACGTCGCGCTGCCGTTCTGACCTGCGCGAATCTTGAAGGTGATCTGGCCGTTGCCGGGGCTGTCCATCTTGTGTGCCAAGCGGATGTGTGCGGGCTCGGTCGCTTGTTGCGGCACTTCGAAGGCGGTAGCGAGCGCACCGCTGTCGCTATCCTTGAACAAGGCGCAACCGAAGTGTGTGAAGGGGTTCGACGCCATGAACGACAGCCATTCAATCTGCAGCGTGCTGTCAGCCCGCTTTGGAGTGAACGTCCAGGTCGTGACTTCAACGCCTTCGGAAGATTGCCAGACCGTGTCATCGAGGCTGAGCGTCGCCGTCGAGCTGAGCCTCGTGGAGTACTCGCCGGTCTGCATCTGAATCACTGCAAAGTGCTCGGGCGCGTAGAAGCACGTGATATCTTTTGTCCCGGCGGAAAAGTCGACCTTTCCCGTGCCGTTGGACCCTTCGATCACTGTGTCCCGCACGAGGGTGTTTGCCACCGAGAGATGCCCGGTGCCACGCTCCCACTCCAAGCTTGCGACATCGTTGGTCCGGCGGATCAGATACTCCAGCGTATCGGGTGTCGCGCCGGCCGTGAACTGCTCGGAGAAGTCCCTGAAGCCATTCAGGCTGGACAGTGTGAAGTTCCCCGTCCCCGTGGACGACGAGGATTGCCAGATCAACGGCCCGACGGTGGGAAGTGTCATGGTCTGCCCTGTGAAACCTGAACGGCCATGCCCTGGTCGTAGAGGGTGACCGTGCCGCTGGTTGTCTTGTGGAAAAGTGAGTAGTAGTGCCGCCCTACCGCTGATGGCTTATGGATGTGTTCCAGGAACCAGTCGTTTTGCGCGTTGGCGGTGTAGCCGCGCGTCTGCATGGTCGGAGTCTTGAGAATTCCATCCACGGCTAGAAGCGTGCTGTGATATTGGCTGCCCGACGAGATGTTGGAGTGAACCTGCCACCTGATCGCCACGTGATCGTGTGGCAAGGCCACGACGTACATTCGGTCCACTGAGCTTGCTTCGACGTAGGATGCGGACGTAGTGGCACGGTCCGCCAGTTGTGAATGATAGAGGGATTCCAGATCACGCCCGTAAGAACTTCGAACATGCAAGTTCTGGGTGTCGTTGTCCTGCCAGTTGGCCGAGCCCGCATTGGAGCGTGCTGCGCCCACGAGCGTCCTGCTCGTGTCACCCGATTTTTGGTATACGCCCGTGGCAACGTCCCATAGGGCAGCTGTTGTCGATGCTTCGAGCGTCACCGCGCCGGATGACATGTAGGCATAGAGGGCGTAAGTCGTCTCCGCTGCGGGTGGAGCGCCAGCCGTAACCGAGGTTTCGAAGGTCCGAAACCGGCCGTCAATCCAAACGCAGCCGGTATCGCCCTCATCCGGATACAGCGTCAAGGTGGTCGTGTCGGTGTACTCGAGCCGTGCATTGGTTCGCTGCAGCAACTGCTCGGGCGCGTAGAAGCACGTGACATCTTTCGTCCCGGCGGAAAAGTTGACCTTGCCCGTGCCGTTCGACCCTTCGATCACCCTATCCCGGACCAGGCTGTTCGCCCCCGCGAGGTGTCCGGTACCACGTTCCCATTCCAAGCTTGGGACATCGTTCGTCCGGCGGATCAGATACTCCAGCGTATCGGGCGTGGCGCCGACCGCGAACTGATCGGAGAAGTCCCTGAAGCCGTTCAGGCTCGACAGTGTGAAATCCCCCGTCCCCGTGGTCGACGAAGTCTGCCAGATCAGCGGCCCGACGGTGGGAAGCGTCACGGCTTGGGCTCCTCAGCCTTCACCCGGGCGATCTGCTCCAAGCGCGCCTGAAGTTTGGGATGGCGCGCGCTGATCTGGCTCCCAAGCTCGGCCGACAAGACGGTCAAGATGTCGTCCAGCGTGTCCCCGATGCCGGTCTCAAATGTCTGCTCGGGGCTCATGTTGGCGTTTTATCTATCACGTCGCCGCTTGCGAACTTGCACCGCGCTGGCATGGAACTCCGCTTCCCAGGCCTCTGCTTGCGCCTCCGTCGGAATCGGATCGCCGCCCACCTCCCAGACCCGGAAACGCTCGACCCAGGGCGTATCTGGGCCAAGGTCGAGTGTGATATTGGTGTTGGCCGGGTATTTCCAGGCCAGGACTTCCGCAAGGGTTCGAACATTTACGCTCACGGTTCGTACTCCAATAGTGTGAGGGAGCACAGGAAGGTGTCATCGAAGTAGCCGCCACTTGTGCCCCGGTTGATGAAGAGCGTGTTGCCGCCTTGGGATCCCATGCGGACCTTGATCGTCTCCAACCCGGATGCACCTGGTAGGTAGTCATGTATCAGCTGTGACGTGGTCAGAGCGTTCGACACCGTGATGTAGACACACATGTGCCTCATGCTGTCTGACTCGCTGTTGCGGAACAACGCGGCGGAGCTGTTCGTATTGTTGTTGACGGTCCAGGCGGTGTTGAGGATCACCAGAAGCCGAGCGGTCTCGGAGGAGATGGTGATGCTCTCGGAGAAGATCTCGAAGCCCTCGTTCGACTGCGGCTTGCTATTGTCGACCGGGATCGCAGCCGTCGTGCTGGTCTCCGTCTTGTACTCGAAGTATTTCACTTGCTTGACCGCTCCGCCTTCAGGCCCGGCAGGCCCGATCGCACCGAGGGCGCCGACGAGGGCCACGGCTGAGAACCGGACCTCACCCGTGTCAACTTGGAATGGTTCGCCCACGCTCCGCATCATGAACTTCAGCTTGTCCCCGATGCCGAAAGCCCAAAGGAAGGTGGCTGAAAGGCCGCCCCGGTTCTGGGTCCCGTTGCGCAATGCATAGTTGGACCACTGCAGCTCGGCATTGCCCGCATAACCGGAACCGCTGTCGATCTGCGCTTGAAGATCGACCTGGATGCGGTTGGATAGGGTATTGTCGCCAACCAAGTCGATCGTGATGAGATAGGTGCAGGCAACGCCGAACAAGAGCTCCCCTGACGCCATGCTCCAGGCGAAGTAGGCACCATCGAGGATCGAGGCCGGGGCAAAGCCTGTGATATCGGCATAGCTGCCGGTCGATGTCTGTACCCCACTCTTGACCGCGCGAAACGAGGGCTGCCCGTAGAGCGGCGAAGGAACAGGTGGGGCGATGACTTGAACCATCAGGCGTTCGACATCGTCGCCGACCAGGCGGTAACGGGCACATCGGATGCGACGGATATATTCCCGGTGAGCTTGGCCATCGAGGCTATCTGGATCACCAGGCGTTCTTCGAACAGAGGGCTCATAGGATCGGGTCTCCAATCATCTCCGTGGCGCAAGGGCTTCGCACCGAGCACAAATCGGCCACGGCTGCGCGGCAACTAGGCACCAGCGCCGACAGGTCGCTCCGCCCTGGTGGAAGTACTCGATGATCCCGGTCAGGGGACTGTTTCACTGTCAGGGAAGGGGTTCACCGTATCCCCAGACATCCCCCTTCACCGATCAAAGTGTGTTGCACACCGCAATTGGAGGCTCGCTTATCATCATGGGAGATACTCGTTGATGGTCATTCGCTGCCGTTCTGCTTGGGATGCGCGGCCTTTACGGTCGTCCTTAGGTCCATCAAGGCTCTCAATTTTGGCGTGCCGTCGATCTGCGCCGGGCTAAAGTTATCTCCGATGAACTCCGCGAGGGCATCGATCGCATCTCCAAGCGCCGTCTCGGAAGTCCCCTCAGGGCTCCCCTGTTCCCGGTAGGCCTCCGCACGGCGCTCGCGCACCTGGGTGCCGCTCTTCGCCCACTCGGCCCTCCAGGCCTCTACATCGGCTTCGGTAGGAATGGGCACGCCATCGTCGGGCCAATCGAAGAACCGCTCCTCCCACGCGAGGCCGGGGTCGTAGCTCATCGAGAACTGGCGCCCCGCGAGCTTCCAGTGAATCACTTCATGGGCCTTCTCGATCATGGCTAGGATCCTGCTCTGCTGGCTGTCATGGAGAAATTCGTCCCGCCCTGGATCTGCCAGGTATGTGCGGAGGTGCGGACAAAGAAGCGGTAGTAGTGCCGTCCCTCTATCGTCTCTCTGAAAGCAAAACTGTTTTGCAGGTCGTTCCAGTAGATTGTCCGAATTTCTGTAATCGCCTCGGGCATGCTAAAGGGCGTCCCATCTCGGCCAAAGATCAGAAAGGCGGCACTGTCGCCACCGGTGGAGTAGCCGCTGCATCCTCCGACGAGCGAGATATCCTCACCAACAAACGTCACGACATCGATGGTCGGCCCGGCGGACCATTCCACCGTGCTGGTCGAGCTGGTCGCCACGGTTCGCCAACTCGTATGGAAAGCAAGAGCGGGTTCATTGAACCAGCTCCTGGTATACAGCCCCGAACTTGTGTAGCCGGCGAATTGGGCCGCCTCGGTGGTAAAGGCCCGCCCAACGAGAGTTCTGGAGCTATCCCTAGTCTTGATTTCCACGCCATCAGAGTGTCTGGCACGCGCTGTCGTGCTCAGTTCGACGGTTAACGTGCCGCCGTTGTCGTAGAGGTAGGCCCGGTAGAGCGTGCTGGCGGACAGCCCGCTGTTGCTCACCGTGATGTCGTTCGTGAAGCGGTGTTGCTTGCCATCAATGAGGACTTGCCCCCCGCCGCGCGGGACGAGCTTGCACTGGGTCGGGCTGCTGTACTCGAATCTGCATTGGCCGTGCGCCCCCTTATAGACGGTCGGTGGTAGCGTGACTTGGACCATCAGCGCGTCGTGATCGTTGTGGTGGGGAGAAGCTCTCCGACCGTCCCGCCGGTCCAAGGGGACCGGACCTCGGGCAGGAGCATCCAGCTCCATGCCCGCGTGGTAAAGGCAGCCTGGCCTGCGGCACCGGCCATCCGCAGGACAGCAAGGCAGATCATGCCCCCTGTCCCCAGTCGCCTTCGAGGCCTCGCCATCCCTCTCCCGCGCTCAAGAGGCAGGTCAGACCGTTTGGCATCTGCACGGCTATGGTCCAGGTTTCGCCGGCCTTGCTTTTGTAGACCTTTAGGAGAGCGCCGCCGCGCGTGACTCCACCGTAGGCAGGATGCTCACGGTACTTCTCGGCCAGCTGGGCGTCGAATTCGCTGTGGGGCAGGCACAGGGGTGAGGCTGATGTCGAGCATGAAAAAGCCGCCAAGTAGGCGGCTGCGAGCACCGGTATCAACATGATTTGCATTTCCACTCCAACATCTCGATCCATCCAAACCCCTAGTGGTTCAATTCAGACACTTGAGTCCGATGGAATTGGACCAAGTGCCGACGAGAATTGAACCCAACATAGACTTGGCTAGTGGGGCGGCCCAACATTCCGGGATCGGAATGTCGGGCCGCCCCACTAGCACCCGAGCTCTCCGGGGCTCCGTCGGTGCTGATGTTCGACGGCTCTTAGGCTGCCACGCCGAAAGCAAAGAGGAGAACAGTGTGCGCGGGCTTGGCGCGGTTGAGCACGCACTCGAGAACTTCATTGCCCCAAGCACGTAGCGGCTCGCCCGCCGCGCTCTGACCGCTACGGAAGTGCCAGATCGTGGTCTCCGGTGCGTGCACCCGCCAGGTGAACCACCAGGCCTCTCCGTTGACCGGGTCGCCTACGCTGTTGAGTCCGGCCCGGAACGGCCGGAACTCGGTGATCGTGATTTCGAAGCCCCAGCTCGCCGCGAGCGAGATCATGAAGGCCTTGGACTGTCCGCCGCGTGCGGCCAGCTTGGCGCAGAGAGCCGCACGACGCTGTTGCAAGGTGCCGGCCATTTTGTCGCTGCAAGCATCCGGCAGGCCCGCTACCCGCTCCCAGTCGGGCAAGAGCTCGAGCGATCGGCAGGGATCGCTCTCGTCGGCCAGATCACAGGCTCGAGCGTGGCCGCGAGCCAGTTCTTCTGAAAGCGCACGCCAGAAGCGGGTCATGGTCGCATCCGGATCGCGCGGCCAGGCATGGCCTCTCGGCAGCAGGTCCTGGACCGCATTCAGATAGTCGTCGCCCGTAACCCGGCAGACGACCGACGGCGTGACCGGATCAGGCATAGGTCACCGTGCCCAGGATCGGCAGCTCCCCCGCCTGATGGGCCACGTCGATCGTCGGCGCGGAGATCGAATGCCAGTCCTCGCCCGCGGCGATCGAGACCGCTTCCCAGATCCAGGAGCGGTGAACGGTCGCCCCCGGTGCCCCACGCCGGAAAAGCATGTCCTTGAGCTCGGCTTCGACGGCTGCGCGGACCTCCGGCGTGTCGGGCGATAAGCTGACGACCGTGATATCGAGAGGCGCTGGGATCGGCGCAGCAACGAACAGCTCGGCGGTGACCGGGCGAAGCATCTCCACATGATCGAACATGGTCTTGAGATCGCCGCTGTAGTCCGGGGCGCCATCGCCCTGAGGAAATCCGTCGCTGGCTGCCTGGACCTGGTCCATCATGAAGCGCAGCACGACGGTCCCGACGCCGAGCTCCTGAGGCGCGACCCAGACACGGGTCACGCCTGGGACTTCCAGAGCCCACTGCAGATAATCGGATGCGTTGCCGCCATGGGCGGGGGCCTGAATGCGCAGGAGCAGCCGAAGGCGGAGCGACTCGTCGCTCTCAACATCGGCACCACCGGTCAAGCCGGCCGCGGCCACCTGGGTCGATGAATCCACGCCCGCGAAGCTGGACACGATCTCCAGGCCCTGACCCGAATCCGCACCGCCGAGCGCGCCGGCTGTCTGCGCCTCGACCTGGAGCTCGATCTGGCCGCCGGAGATCGTTCCACCTTCAAGCGCTAGGTACTCCCAGCCGTCGCTGCGGATCACCCTGGCTCCGGTCGGCACAACCGCCCCGTCGCTGCCGCTGAACACGACCGGCCCGCTGGCGCGGCTGGCGGATGTGCGTGTGATGCCGAAGATGTTCGCCCAGCGTTCGAGCCAGGTACTCTCCGCCGTATCCGGGATGACCTGCCGCGAGAGCCAATCCAGGAAGCCGAACTGTTCGTGGCTGAGGCCGGCGAAGACGTCCGCGCAGACCCGCAGGTTGCTGTGCCGCAGCAGGCTGTCGGCGCCGGGAATCCGCGTGTTGAATTCCGCTCTTGTTCGTTGCCGAAGAGCCTCGAGCGTCGGTCGGTCAAAGGGCATCGCTGTTCACCATCGAATTCACTGATCCCACTTTGTCTGAACGTCGTGCCAACCGGTGTAGAGAGGCGCCACGAGGCCGGCCTATACGGGCGTCTTGTAGGGTGCCCAGGCCAAATCCCAGCGCCGCTCGAGCGGCCCGCCCTCCGTCCGGTAAACGACTATGCGGAGCGAAAGGAAACCCGGCTCCAGCCAGGCACCGGTCACCGCGACCCGTTCCGCCACCCGGTCTTCGATCAGCCAGGCGAGCCCCTGCTCGGCATAGGTCTCCGCCCGACGCCTGGTCTCTTCCGTCTGCTTCTCGCGGCTGATCAGCCAGAGCCGCGAGCCCAGCAAGCCTTCCGCAGCGCCGCTGTCGGCCCACCAGCCGCGCCGATCCCCGCTCTGGTCCGGCAAGCGATCATCGGCGTCCGCCAGCCGGTCGGTGAACAGCGAGATGACGACGGCGGTTTCCAGGTCGCGCTCATCGTCTAACCCAGGGCCCGCTCCGTCGTTCTCGAGCAGCCAGTCGGCGAACAGCCTGTCCGCGTTCCACGCGGTCCGGATGTCGGTCATCGGCCCACGCTCCCGCGGTGCTACGACGGGCCGGCGCGATCAATGCCTCCGACGCCTTGGCAGAGGGAGATCATGGAGCGATCCGGAACCAGGGCCGCCCAGTGGTGGCATGGCCGCAAACGGCCTTATGACCGGCACGGCTGACCGGGATACCGCCGGTCGGCGCCGGTCCGACCCGGAACCAGGCGCTGCCCTCGGCCATGGGCGGACGTGGCGAATGGGGCGGTGGGCCGTGGCTCTCCACCAGG
>JAAAKM020001899.1:0-14065 GCA_010016025.2 Alatinidae sp. Z8VKAUB7J3 | reverse complement strand
ATAGTCATTAAACAAAATTCACAGCCGCGGGCCTACACCCCCCCCCCCCCCCCCAATGCTAGGTAATTATCTTAATATAGTTATTATCGGTCATAAAGCACTTTCCTAATTTCCCTATAGCTAATCTTTATAAGCGAGCGGTATCTCGCTCAGTATCTTGTTCAGTTGATTGGTTGACACCGATAGCTAAACCATCGATCTCAGATATCCATAGATGGACGTTCGTTCGTGATATCTTAGAAGTCCACGATTTTATATCCATGAACTCCGTGATTTGATCCCATGTAGGTGTCTCATAAGAGGAGTTCCTACCCGTTTTTTGTTGGTTACAAATATCACTGACTAATGCCAGAATTAGCGTTTTGCTGAGTTGAGCCTTCATTGCCCTCGCACCCAGCATCGAACCGGTGATTGCACGCATTCCCTGTTACATTTTTGGTACCAGGAGTGGGGTGCCAGGTTCGAAGAAGACGGCAAGCCAGAAAAAGAAGACCTACGGGTAGGAACTCTAAGAAAGTTGATGGAAGACCTAGCTTGCCATGGGCAAAAACGGCAAGCCTAGTTGGAGTGAGAAAGACGAATTACAGTGACGATCCCCGAATAACAGTGACGATCCCCAGGGACCCTAGTGTCAGACGATATGGTGGACGGAGAGAAGAATCCCTGGAAGAATGGATACAGGAGGCGGGGAGAGCCACAGGGCATCTTTGACTGGAAGAGGAAGAAGCGGCGAACTACCTGTTGGATCGTCTAGAAGGGATACGCTCGTGACAAAGTACGATTTCACACTGTCAGAGGCTGACTTGCGGCAGAGGAACTATATGATATCCTAAGGGAGTCATTTAGGCCTCGCCTGACAAACTATCAAGGCATAAAGCGATTCAATGACAGGCAGCAGAAGGAGAAGGAAGCACTAAGGGACTATGCTTATGCATTATATGCTACACTGGAGGATGCCCTTTGACTGAATCCAGAAGCGGTAGCGAACAGAGATCTGGCCCTCAGGGAGCAGTTCATGGAGAATCCTCGGGACCCACGCCTACGCCGGGATGCGAAAATGGACGAGAGACCTTCCGCATGCAACATTTTTAGAGACAAGATGTTAGACTGAGCATGGCCAAGAGTAGAAGACCTTGTAGAGAAGAGGCCAAGTTAAGAGGATGCAAGCTGAAGATGAGGACGTGTCGAATTACGAGATTCAAATGGCATGAAGTAGTTTGGTAGAATAGCTAGTCGAGGGTCAAAAAGAAATAGCTGTTGGGCTGAAGGAACTACAGAAGAGGCTCAATCGATACATTGAGTAACAGTAAAATCCTCCAGGTCCTGGAATCGCAGCCACAAATGCTGGAAAAGCTGCTGGAAGAGCCAAAATCGAAAGTACAGTGTTTTCAGTGTAAAGGTTTTGGTTACCTGAAACAAGCATGCCTGTCTGCCGAGGTGAATAGCAGACCCAGGAATGGGGCATTGGATAGAGGAGACAGCCATAAGCTGAGGATTTAAACGGGCTGTCTCCACGGCAGTGAGCCAAGTCGTGGGGGATGAATATGCTGGCTCATACTCGACGGACCAAAGACGAAAGCAGTGGTATTAGTTGGAAAGGCACTGCTTGTAACCGCCCAGTTTGGAGGAATGGATGTGGACTGCGTGCTAGACACAGGATCCATGGTTTCTGTAGGAATAGTTTGATACAGTTACCAGTAAATTGACTATGAACAAGGAAAGGACAGCAGTTGTAATTGGTTGTTCTTTGATGTACTAAGCGTTTATTGGTTAAAGAAGTCGTATTGTTCTGTAACAATTTTCTATGTTGTTTTAAGACAGTCGAGGTTGACAACAAGATGAGATGTAGTTTCCTAAACACTTGATTTACTTTGCTGAGTTTATTTCTGACATTAGTTATGGTTCCCAGAAGCGCAACCTTGGCAATTTGGAGAGGATCGATTTGTCTTTTAGTTTGATTTCACCGCTTTCGTGTGCTGAGTCTGGCAATCGTCGAGTGGCCGTGAACTATCCGTTTCTTTATATTGAAGTCCTGCTATTACGCGAATTTATAACAATGGATGACTTCGGACAGAATATATCAAAACTGTTGGATGACAATTGGAGGACGTGGAGCTTGCAAATTCGACATTTTATCGCGAAAGAATGGCGGGGACTCATCGACGGGTCAGAAACGCTGGCTGCTGATGCCAACGATACTATTGGGGCTTCCTGTAGAAAAGGGAATCCAGGGCAATGTCTGCTCTAGTTTTGCTTCTAAGTGACTCCAAGCTTTACTTGATTTCTGGATGTGATACGCCGAAAGCCGTATGGGGTGAACTTTGTAAACATTTTGAGCCGAAGACAATGGCGAGTAAACTCTTTATGATGAGACAATTCTATGCGACAAAAATGAAGGAACATTTGAAAACTCTTAAGGAGCTACGAGATAAACTGACTTCGAGGGGTGTCAACATTGATGAAGACTGGCAAATTATGAATCTACTGTGCACTCTACCACCTAATCACTCCCAGCTTGTCACAGCGTTGGAAACAAACAAAGAGGATGAACTGACGATGGAGTTCGTAACTCAGTCTTTCTAAGATTGATGAAAAGTTGTAAACAAACATGGTTGATCTGCTCAATTGCGTATTGAAAACGTGAGCAAGGGTCCTCTCACGAGACCGTCTGATGAGAACATCTGATAGTGTGAACAGTCGTCCCAAAATCCCATCAGATCGGGCATCAGATCCATCGTAAGATTTGTTTGATAGTATGAATAGGCCTTTAAAGGTACCATATCAACCTACAAGGCATGTATCAAAGGGAAGATGCACAGAAACTCATTTCCATCAGTAGGTGGAGTGCATACAAAGGAATGCTTTGAGCTGATTCACGGCGATGTTTGTGGACCAATAGATCCTATAACTTATGGTGGAAAATAGATATTTTGTTAGCTTTATTAACGATTATTCCCGCTTTAGAACAGTTTATTTAGTTAAGAATAAGAATCAGGTGTTTTAAAAATTTCAAGAATTTGAAGCTGAAGCTGAAGTAAGAGAGAAGTTTGGGACAGGAATTAAAGTGCTGTGTACAGCTAATGTTGGCGAGAACACATCATAGGTATTTAAAAATTTTCTTAAGAAGAAAGGAATTCAACACCAGCTCACCAGTCTATTCTCACCAGAGCAGAATGGAGTGGCTGAAAGAGCTAAAAGGACACTAATGGAATCTGTTTGTACCATGAAGGTTTAGGCTAATCTCTGTCACAAGTTATGAGGTGAGGCCCTTCTGACTGCAGAACATGTTACTAATCGACTACCATCTAAAGTAATGTCCTATTGCATATGTAGAAAGAAGAAGTCGAAAGAAGCTTGATTCTAAGGCTAAGTCACTTTGCTTTGTTGGCTATCGCCAGCCTGGGAGAGGGTACCGGCTGTTTGATGATGCCGCGGGAAAGATTCATATTTCATGTCATGTGAGGTTTGATGAAGAAAGATTTGACTGGTCCACCATATGTGAAAAATGAGGTGGTCAGCGAACCAGAGGAAACTGAAGTTGAGGAAGATAATCAAGTATCTCAACGTGCTCCACAATTACCTCGAAATGGACGTCAAGTAAAAACGGTGGAAACCTATGGTGAGTGGCTAATACTAATATCAGAAAATGACTGGTTGTAAGGGGGTTGTCAGGTAGCACTTGTAACTTTCGTGGAGACAGAACGTACAACTGTAGATGGAGCCATGACTTGCTTGCATTCAAACCAGTGAAAGCAAGCACTCGATGAAGAACATAAGGCACTTATAGAGAATGAAACTTGGGACTTGGTGGACCCACCAGAAGGGGTCACGCCAGTGACTTGTCGATGGGTGTTCAGAGTAAAACAAAAGGCAAATGGAACAATTGAGAGGTTTAAGGCCAGGTTGGTTGCCAAAGGGTTTATACAAAAATATGGCATTGACTATAATGAACCATTTTCTCCAGTTGTACATTTTGAATCTGTTCGAGCTCTCCTTGCATTTGCTGTATAACAAGGCTCACCAAATGGACGTGGTAACCACATTTTTAAATGGAACATTGGAGGAGGTAATCTACATGGTACAGCCTGAAGGCTATGAAGTTAAGGTAAAGAGCAGATTGTCGGTCAACTCAAGAGGTCCCTTTATGGCCTACAACAGGCACCTCGCTGCTGGAATGGGACCTTGAAAAACCATTTGAGGTCACACAATTTTCAAGAATCAGCTGCAGATCCCTGTGTTTTTATTCCCAAAATGCAATCTCTAACAATTGTTGGTGCATATGTAGATGATCTCCTGATTATTGCAAAAGATGATCAAAGTATTGGGGAGGTAAAGACAATGCTGTCCTCAAAGTTTAAGATGAAAGATATGGGCGCCCTTCATTGCCGGCTTGAAATCGGCGTACACCAAGGCAAGGGGAGCCTCGCCCTATCGCAGGAGCAGGATATTAAGACGAAAATATTGCATGACTAATGCCAAAATTATGTCAGCTCCAGCAGACACAAATGTTAAGCTTGTAAAGAATGATGGTGTAGGTAAATCAGTGGATCAAACAGTTTATCAGTATTAGTGGGAAGTCACATGTATGCAGCTGTGGTCACTCGGCCTGATATTGCACATGCAGTGAGCACAGTGGCAAAATATTGTTTCAACTCAATTAAAAGTCATCTTACGGCTGCCAAAGGAATCTTACGATACCTTCAAGGAACTACAGGTTTGCAACTCACTTTTAAGACGGTTAATGAGATGAATGTAGTTGCCTATGCTGATGCCGATTATGCAAGTGATTTAGATGCAAGACATTCAACCTCAGCAAACATTTTCTTAATTGGAAGTGGAGCAGTAAATTAGGGTTCAAAGAAACAAACTGTGGTTGCCGTAAGTACTACTGAAGCGGAATATGTTTCACTGAGTTTAGCTACTCAACAAGGAATTTGGCTACGAAGACTTCTGAATGATTTACTACCATTTCCTGCACCAATTAAATTGTATAATAATAATCAAGGTGCTTTAGCTCTTGCCAGAAATCTAGTAGGACATAACAGAAGCAAACATATTAATGTAAGGATGCATTTTGTCTGTGAAGCTGTAGAAAATGGGGAAGTACAACTTGAGTACTGTTCTACAGATATAATGGTTCTCACAAAGCCACTTTCTAAAGACAAGCTCTACAGTTTAAGAAAGCAAATGGGTTTGGTTAGTGCACGGTAGTATCACACTGATTTGCATGCACTTGACTGACGTTATTTTGTTACCAGTGGATAGGCTTAAATTCTTTTGTTATTCTATTCGTTTAACTGAACAAACTAAGTGGGTTTGTAGAAATAGTTTGATACAGTAAGCCCCTGAATTGACTATTAACAAAGAAAGCGTTATCATTGGTTGTTCGTTGATGTACTAAGCGTTTATTGGTTAAAAAAGTCTTATTGTTCTGTAACATATTTCTATGTTGTTGTAAGACTGTCGAGGTTGACATTAAGATGAGATGTAGCCTCCTAATCACTTGATTTACTCTGCGGAGTTTATTTCTAACAGTTTCCACCGTGACAGAGAAATTCTTTCATGAGAAACTTTGCCACCCAAGGACATAGTTGCATGCGGAAACGTGGCTGAGATTGCGAGGAGCCAATGGCCTGGACATACCCTATACTGGATATGTTGTCACGGAAGTCGAGTTGGATGGCATTGAAATACCGAATTGTGGTATCTTTGTCCTAAAGGACCAACCCACCAGCATGCAGAAGAAAGAATGTGTACCAGGTATCATAGGAACAAATGCTCTCTCCAGGATGCAATGACATCATGGGAGAGATAAAGCAGGAAGGAAGCCCAAGTATGAACGAATTCCAATATGGCTACATAAGGATAGCAGGGAGGAAAAAAGTAAAGATTAGTCCCAACTCTGTCACAACTGTTGAAGTAAGTGTACCAGCTTGTGGGATAACAGCCCTGGTGGAGAAACTGCCACAGCCACGCCAAGGCAACTTAGAAGTCATGAATGCCCTGGTGGACAGAAGTACATCATGCTTCACTGTCCAGATGGTAAATAACAGTTCCAGGGATATATGGTTAGAGCCAAAAATTCAAAAAAGTGAAGGAAGTCTTGGGAAGAGCACAGCCGACCCTGCAAGTTGAACTTAATGAACGTATTGTAAGCTGTGATGCAGTTGGTGATACAAGTGCAAAAGAACAGTGCCCTGCTGAAAAGATCCTATATGAGTAGTTATTATTGGAAAACTGCGCTAGGGCAGAGGAAGTTATACAAGCTGCAACAGAGCTCCTGCTATGCCTGGGGAGCCATTGGGACTTACAAGTAACATAAAGCACCATATCCACACATCAGATGATCTGCCGGTGTCGCAAAGATACCACCCCACTAGATTCAGAGGGTGAAAGATCACATTCAAGATCTATTGGATAAAGGATAAAGGATACGGCCAAGCAGCAGCAGCTACTCATCGCCCATAGTCGTAGTAAGAACCTGACCTGGTTCTCTGTTGATAAGGCACAGATAGGTGCTGTTATGAGTGACGTCCATGCAGAAACAAGGCCATGTGTCTGAAGAATTTCAGGATCATTTAGGTGAGAATCATGTTCTTGACTACGATGTAAGGGATGACCACAACTCTATTTCGATCAGATTAATAGCCCAGTGCTACCTTAAAATTCAGCTGTATCCACTTTGGTTGTGTAAACATTGAGAGGATAATTAGGAAGAGTAAGCCGTCAAAACATCAAAAGCTTACAAAGCTGGTATTATTTTCAAATATGTAACTGATCAATAACCTTCGCTTCCTCGCAACCAATACTATCTTCAATTAGATCTAAAAACTTAGTATCTATTGGAGTAATGAACACTTTTCATATGTATATTCGATTCCAACATCACTGATCAGCATCAGCCATTGATTTGTTTGCACAGATATATACTATTCCAATATTGGGTCAAAGTCCTTTGATATACACAAATAGTACCAGAGCTGTTTCATCTTTCAAAACCTCAAATCCTATGAAGATGTACAATAAAAGGATTAAAATGTCATCTAATCTATATGCAGTTTGCACCAACATGGGCTTGTAATAGGGAAAAGACGGCGTCGTAAGGCAGTATGGTATCTCTCAATTGTAAATAAAACAGCAGATTCTTGTAGTGAATGTATAGCAAATACCGTCTACGATCTTAAGGAGGGTATAATATCATTGAGAAATGAGGATTTGAAATGTTAGTTTTAAAAAGATTACTAGAGAAATAGAAGACATAATAATCAGGAAGACTAATGATAAAAAGTGAAGTTGAAAATGGTGCTAAAGTTTTACCCAGACGATTCTAAGGTATATAAATTTTAGCCCTATTATCACATAGTGACCTTTTCTTGAAACTTTCTCGGCGTATCACAAAAAGCAAAATCATTAAGCTCTTCAATAAATCTTACGATCCTGACGATTGTAAACACATGTTGGAGAAATGATTAGGCTACTGCGGTGACCATCCCTAAGATTACGCTTGAAAATAGACAGTAGCAATGATGGTTATAATTGAAACAATAAAGCCTGTTGTAACGTTGTAGGCTACTAAACGCTTTATAAAAAACAGGCCGATAATTTTAGTCTTATCCAGACATACCATAGGCCTATACTCTGGTTATGTAAAATGGGCTAGCCTTAACAAACGATAAAAAATGAGCGGCAACATAACGGATAATCACTATGACTTATTCATTCTTTTCATCACTATAATGATAAAGGTGTAAAATTACAGTTTACGATGTTGACAAATTTTATTTTAATTCAACATTGAGCTTACCTTCGCCTAAGATCAGAGTAGGTCCAAACATCACCAATCCACAAGTCTCTAAATGGGTTAAATCAGTTCGACCCACCAAGATAATGGCATACGAACAATGCGGTGTATCCCTAATAAATCACTTGCAACTTGTACTGTCCAAAACATCGTCTAGCTATGAGACATTTAGCTGTTGTTCACTCTTTGATAGATAATTACTACGGCTATTACCGCACACCTCCAAGCTTCTTGCCCTATTCGCGTAGCCATTATGGGTCTCCTTATTGGTCATGAACTTTTACAGGGGACTGACAGCAAGTCAGCTCTCTTCACCTAATTGCTCGATGATTATAACCCGTCTGCTCGGAAGTCGATATGTCATTGCATCATTTTGCACTTGTTTATCGTATAGAGTGGCTGAGACCATTGGAACGGCAAGCGATATTTTGTGAGCATGCCTAAATTGAATTCAAAACAAACATCAACAGAGTAAATAATATAATATCATCTATTAAAACAAAAACTTCAATTCATAAAAAGAATGATAATGGAGAAAAGAGACAAAATTGTTCTCTCTTCGGTTTTCCAACTAGAGCACTTTAGCATGAGTCGACAGCCTAGGGCCTAACCAAGCACACGGCACTTGTCCATGGTTCCATGAAAGTGTTGACAGTTGAGTACCTTTCCAAACAAACAGAAACAGATAAATGAACCTTAACCCTAGTCCTCACATGTCAAGCTGATCATGTGATGTGAACAAATACTCACCTAATTGACTGAGAAGCGACTGTGCGACGTGACATGATTTTGAAAAATGGTCTGATCCGTATTCCCGAGTGGTACAGAAGTGGCACGTCGCATTTGCCACGTGGTGTGCCACTTTGGTATGAAGGTTGTCGTATAGGTTCGTTCCCACGTGACATTCCGCGTGCCATGCCAGGTCACATATGCCACTTCGGTGTGTAAGCTCCCTAAGAGAAAGAAAGGGCTCTGGGCCATGCCCCTTGCCCTGCCTCCCTTTGTTGACAAACTTGATTTGTGATTCACTTTTGTGGGAAATGTTGGGAAAGGTTTGTTATTTATTCGCTAGACTAAATTGAACTGTAGCGTGGTATAAAACTATCGGCATGTTCTGATTACGTTTCCGTTTACCCGATTTGTAGGTCAAGGTTAAAGTGTTCAGAGGGCATTTGAAGGGAATCAACCATTGTTCATTTTTAGAAAGCGAACAGTGCTTTTTAAGTGCATCGGATGACAAGACAGTTAGATTGTGGGTGAGTCAATTAGTCTTAGATATGGTTGTTTATTTCATGCAACATCAACTGTGCTTTTAACTATAAGATTTCATGGACCTTGCTTACTAAGACTGATCATGGGATACAAGAAAGAATAGAGATGACGTCAAAGGAGCGATGGTGCCGGACTGTAGGCTTAGCCGTTCCTGTTGAACATTGTTTCACGCTGAAATAGCAACAAAATGACAGATTAATGCCGGAGTTACACATGTACGATCCGAACCGACACGAAACTGTACGACGGAGCCCTTAAAATTGAAATCTCTCGTTTGCTGGAAACCTGTTACACGGGCGTCGGACGACGGTGATCGAATAAAAAAACAACTGAGGCAATAGGTACTAAACAGAGGTTACACCATAATGGCCTTAGCAACCGCTTGAAGCAACGAGACAACGGACAAGAAAAGTACGGAGCGGACGCATGTTAGCCTACACGCGGTTACTAGCTCTTTGAACGTCAGCTTTGCGAGAAAGCCTCATTTTTCGAAAAGTCAGGCGCCAGCTCCACATTCGTAATAATGTGTTTTTGAAGTAGAAGTCTACCCTTTGCTCCTATTGAGATTTCTAAATAAAGGAAGGTAAAGGATCATCGTATATTCTCGAGGTAAGGTCTAAGAGCTAGCATAGCGTAAATAGCTTTGGAACGATCCTTAATCATAGTTTAATTGTTTTGAGGAAGGCCGAGACTGCAAGTAAGATACAATTATGTGAGCTTTTTAATTAACGTTTCTCGCGATAGGGATTAAAGAAAAAGCTCAAAGATATTAATTACAAATCCTTTGTTAAGGTTTGCTTTGTGAACCAATTCGTTTCACTGGGCCCCTCTTGATCCAAACAACTGCACGTCTTTTGTACTCCCTCATAAATTTGAGACTCTTTGTTTTACTAGTATACCACGATACGCTATTGACAGGATCAGAGGTATATGAAATTTGGAGGGAAATGACAACTAGGGATACATGTCGAAGTGCGCGAGTTTAAACCATTTACTTTTAAATTCAAAGTCAAACTTTTCTAACTGAAGTTTTAGTAATGTTGCCCTTTAAACCACTTTTATGTAAGATTCACGTAAATTTTTAAGTAAAGAGAAAACACTTAGGCGAAAAATAGTTTTTTATGGTCCTTGATTTGTGTCATTTATTAACACATGTATTAATTAACGATGGCACTAATTAACTTTTGATCGTTTGAAAACGTTAATGTCGTTCAAACATTAAATTGCTGATAAAACTTTAATTAATGTCCATCAAAATGCATTTTTAGTTTGAAAAAACGTTAATTAGATCAACGTTAATAAAAGCCGCGTTAATTGGGGAAACGTTAATTTTGTGTATTAAGGTACTCAAGAGTTTCCCAAACGTTTTTGCTTCGAAAATACAAAAATAATAAAATTATTTCTTTGTCAAATGCAAAGCAAAACGTCACCAATTTAAGTTCAGCTTGTTTTTGATGGGGAAAATATGACTGAGCAATGCTTTCATATATGACCTATTTATTGCACTTGAGACTGTTGACAACAAACCTGTATAGTATAGTATTGTATTGTATTGTATTGTATAGTGTAGTATTGTATAGTATAGTATAGGATTGTATAGTATTGTCACCTGTTAACAAATATTAACTAACAGGAGATGTTTCACAAATAGGTGAAACAAACAAAAACGGAGAGTATTTATAGGTAAATAAGGAGTACTGTGCTTAACTACTGACCAACCTCTGCATTCTCTCTTTAAAATGTATTAGTTGCGTTACTCGGAAACGCAAGGTACAGTTCTGCTTTTGCCTTGAACATTGAAAAGGAATTGATAGATGTGTGTTAGTCAAATCGAGGATGGTCTTGACATGTCCACACCTTGGCCAAAGCTGGTGTCATGATTATTGGTGGAACTGAATCATGCTTGAATTGTTCAAACAAATCTCCCGGCCACTACCATACTACCATAATACAGTCAGCGCTTACGTATACGTACTGCTTTATGTGCTCAACAGGAAACGTCGGGTTCTTGTTTGATTTGTAGTAGATAGAAATGGGAAATTGGTGCGCTGAGCAACAGTTTCCAATGTTTCGATACCACTGGCTTCTATTTTAGCTGACGTTGTTAGTTTGACGAATGACAAGGTCGATTAAAAGTATAAAAATGAAAATTAACGTGACCAGCTTTAGAAAAGTAGCACCGATTTTCAATACACAGTGGTGACATGGTGACGTATGATGAACAACGAATTTAAACATTTGCCAGACCGAGGTAAATATACGATATGAAGCATATATTTAACAATTATTGGCGAACAGAACTCTTGCAACCAATGAAAGCATCAAACGTAACGGCTTTCTCTTCATTAAATAACCAAATGCAAGTGAAAACGAAAATTTAAATGTATCAAGGCCTCAGCTATATAATACAAATAAGTACATGAATGAAATACTACAGAATAATTTATAGTTTCCCTAAACCTGCGTCGATTTCGAATGACTTTGTAGCACGACAGCCAATACGATCTGACACTGGAACTGCGACTACACCACCCGGTTTACGCAAAGAACAACCAATGCTGGATGATTTTGCCATTGATGGTCCTTAACTCGTTTACATGATACCCATAAAAAGCAAATCAACCACTGACAAATGTTCTTGGTTGTTCACATTCCATGCAGTTGGTTACTTCAAAAAAAATAGCAGAGTAAATGTTTTGTTTGGAATAAACCGACAATCAAGTTTAAAAGGTAGTAATTCCGTACTGTTGCTCCAGTTAGTATCATCGGAGGAGGTAGAACGTTGAAAAACTGGCATTTTAGCCTCAAGCATGATTTTAAAAGCTAAAATGTAATTATGATAAACAGGGTCTGTTTGAATATATTGCGTAGTATACAAACATACGATTTTACACTTGCACAAGAGACTATTGCTGCATGTTGAGATACAGTTTCTAAAAATCCATTGAAGCTGAAAGTTGAGGTGGCTCTGTCACTCCACAAACATTGGAAAGCTTATCCATGGATATTTTACATATATCAGATGAATATAATAATTTTTCTGTTGATGCAGATTATATCGTTTTAAGTATCACAGCGTCAACGAAATATCTAAAGGCATTGATTTGGGTATATTTTGGTTTTGGGGAATATAAGGAGATTTTCTGTGCTGATGCCATCAAGAATGCGGTTCTTGAACATAAACCTTGCTGCTTACGGGGAATTCACGCCTCTACTAGCTATTATACCGTGTCGTCATCTAAGCCTATTGGAGAAAAGATAGGATAGGAGAGATACAATTCATTTGCTGACGTAACTGAATTTTCGTTATGCCCAGTAATGGACCTTACGGCATTAAAAGTGATACTCAAAAGTTTCGTGAGCGTTGTGTCTTCTGTATGAAAAGCTGCGTTCGTACTGTGAGAGGTATTATTCATTCAGAAAATCTATAACAAAATGCCTCCAGGGGATGGTGTATTGGCTCAATATGATCTCGGTTTAGTATATTAATAAGGTAATTGGTCTGGAAATCACCGACACGGCCCGCTCAAAGTTTTGATTGAGTTAAGGACAAACAGGCCTTTCGGCAATAGCCCTTGTTACGATTAACGAGATAGTGTTGCTGCTGCTGTAACTTGTTGCTATGTAAAGGTCGTTGCTACGTTAACAATATTTTGGAAGCCATATTCGGACTATTAGCTACGAAATCTAAACAACTATGTCCGCGCTAGTGGCTTCTCGCAGTTTAACCTAGTAAGCCAGGAGAAACGAGATGTGCAAGCCGTTTTACCAGATAGAACTACTCGAAGACGATGTTCCAGGTGCTAAGCTTGTAAAGGAAGATGTAGACAAGAATACCATTCAAGAATTATCGCGATGGTTAGAGTGCCGTGGATTGCCAGTTAGTTTATCTAAGCACTTACTAGTTCAAAGGTAATATTTTCAATACTCAATTCTTGTTCTGCTGTCGTACTATTTAGCATTTTTTTCTTTCTGATAGCTATCGTAAAGTCGTATCGTTTCTCTATTTTTCAGTTTTTCACGAATTACACGCGTTTTCTTCGTAGAGTAAAGTCATGTATAGCCGCTCGAAAGGATAAAGAATTAATTGTAAGCATCGACGGAGGAAAATGGTATAACGAAAAGATTTCGCAGCTACATGGAACAGAAAACGTGTTGAACCCTTTCGATGTGGCCCAACCATAAGGTGAAACGACACGTGGCCAACATGGGAAAACATTGGCCAAGTTCCCAAGTGTTTCAATCCCAGTGAATTTCAGTACAGTTGCTATCGTCCACTATATCGCTACTTCGGCCGTCATTCGTCAGATTGAGGATGATACAAGTGATGGTAAGTTATTTTCTCTATCTGTAAACACTTCAATGTAGTATCTAAAAACAGGAAAATACTGAAGTTTTCGTGATTACAGTATTTAACATGCCTGCTATATTAACCGAGGAAATTCGACTGGGACGGTATTTGCGGCCAGGGGAGGAGGAGAATTGATTACGTATACCTTTTCCGATGAAGAGTAGATCAAAATCCCTCCAAATCGTACCCAATTTACAGATACTAAAGATATTAAATTTACAGGTGTATAGATGGGCACTTTAATGAGGGCAAAAAAGCCCCCCCCCCCCAAAAAAAAAGAAATGTTTTTTGGCTTTCTGTTGTAATAACCATCCAAGATAATTATTGATAAATTTTTAAGGTGAATGATACATTAGGTGTTAACAAGGCTACATACAGCTCTACGGAAATATTTAAATTTACTCCATTCAAGAATTTCTGACCGGCTATATGGTTGCACCTTGAGAGTTGCTGCAGGTCTTACTCTTGTGTGCCTAAAAGTAGTCCCTCCCCCGCTTATTAATTTTTGGAATGTGTTGTATTATCCTACATTTAGGAAGTTGCAGTTAATTCTAAACAGTGATTCTAGGCTTCATATTTTTGGTCATTTCCCACCCCACCGGTATTCCACCCCCACCCCCACCCCGTTTGCTAAGTTTTTT
>JAAAKM020001898.1:0-14067 GCA_010016025.2 Alatinidae sp. Z8VKAUB7J3 | reverse complement strand
TGCATTCCCCCACCATCTGCCTTTCCCCCACCATTTCAGCTCCAAATTCGCGGTCCCCCCTGAGCTGAAAATTTTATCCCCCCCCCAACTTCATGGGGGGGGGAGGACGCTATGGATTTGTTGGTGTTGCAATCAGCTTTTTGTACACAGAGAACTTCTGCAGTGCACGTTTGCAAACACAAAGCGACATAATCGAAATCGGGAGTATGAAACTTTTATTTTCTGAATGAGCTAATTAGAATTAAACTACCATATTGATTCGATTTTTTGGACCGCTGAGCGTCCGCTAGAGGTGTGTTTATTGACCGAAAAGGCCCATGAGAAGACAAATTCATTTTGTATACAAAGCTAAGATTTTCTTGTTTTTAGGTGGACTTGCCCTAGAAAAGCCAAAATGAAGGGCAGACAATTATGCGGAAGCAGTCACCCTCGTACATTTCAGTATGGTCTGGGTTTTCAATCAAATGCAGCCCTGTAACAAGGTCACATTGCTTAATTTTATTTTTTTTTTGGAAACCCTAGGTGACTATCATTTTAGGAGGTGTTTGGTGAATAGAATAAAGGCGGAACATGCTGCTGAATAATATCTTAAATAACCTTAACGCACAGGAAGTATAGCCAGTCTCTGGTGTGCTTCTACACAGCAGAGCTGCAATTTTTGGTAGGCCGACGATCTTTACGGTTTGCTGATAATGGCGTTTAAGAAAACTTTCAAAGTAGTTGTGATTCAGAATTTGTACCCTGTTGACAAATCCCTACACCAAATTATTTACAGTCGTTTGTGTGTTCGTTTTCAAAGATCTCCAGTTGCATTGAGCCCCAACCTCTTTTGGATGCTATAGTGGACAGATTGGTAATTGATAAAGAGGTTTGGTCAGAGAAGGTGATGGAACATGTGATAAAAAACAAGTTGATCTCTTTCAGGTGAGTAATTTTTTCCATCTTTCCGTACAGATCAGAGAGCTTTCGCCGCAATTGCATACCAAAGAGGCATTCTTTTTGGTATATCATGAGCAAATGTCACCTGTAGCACTAGTGAACATGTCCTCTCTTAGCCATAAGTGGAATTATTAAGAGATTTTGCCTTTTTTCTCCATATTTCTCCATTCCTACTTGTGAAAAGCTCGGGCACCATGGATGAAGGAGGTTACAATCTCGTAATTGTAGTGCATTCTGTCTCTGACCTGCCTCCTGCATGATGTCGAGTATTCAAGGTCTCCATCGGGCGTCTATGTCCGTTCTCTTTTTGGGACCTTCCGACGAGAAAGTATGCACAAACGTTTTGAGCCCCGATGACATGCAGAGGGCTTTCTTTTACGCAAGTCAACTGGTCTAACATGGGGAACTGAAACTTAAATGAAGTACCCTTTTCTGTCCGAAAAGCCTTATTCCTCCAATTAATGTCTAGTAAGGAAGGTAAAACATAGCACATAAGCAAACTCAACGACAATGTAGAACTTATTTTCAGCAAAATGTTCCATTTGTTTTATATGATTGTGTATCGTAGGTGGCTCTGAAGAGCCACTCCATGGACCGGATTATGGGTTGATATTTCTTACGTCCTGGTAGCCCTGTGGCCAACAGTATGCTTTGATGCCCAAATCGAGTTGATTACTTGTTGATGGAAAGTATGTATCGTCTAATACAGAGGCGGGCCAGATCCGGCGCGTTGGTCTTTTTAATGCGACCAGCCGAAGATTGGTACAGAACTAAAGTTTGATGTGAATGATTGCATTCATACCACCAGACTTCGATGCACTGGCTAAAATGGGTGACCAACAATGTTGTTGTCATTAAAAAGTATGTTAATAATTTAATGCTTTTTTCTGTTTATGTTTGATAAGTACTGTTAACAAATGCAGGTTTTTATATGCATCGTATCTTGTGCTGACGCGGCCCGTCTGTTAAATTTTACAAGTCAATATGCCCCCTGAGACAAAACAATTGCCCACCCCTTATCTAATAGAAGCAAGTGCTTCTGAATATTGGCTCCTGGTGGAATAAAGAGGTGTAAAAGAAATCGACGTTTATAAGAAGAAATGCCATAACATCCATCTCACAGTCACTTTACTTGTCTCACCATTCGCGCCTCATGCACCATGTGGTAGCTATTTGTTAAACTTGAAAAGTTTTTGTTCTAATGTGATTTGTTTCTATATTTAGCCATATTTGTGTCTGTTCCGTTTGTTGTAGTCGCTACCGGCCAGTTATTGATCATCTCATCGAAAGAAATTGCTTGGTAAGAAATAACATTAACTTGTAAAATTTTGTTGATACGTTTTAATCTTCGATAGGTATGTTAAGCATATAGTAGCTCTGGAGGGGTATTACCCCTTGTTTAGGTATCTATTCAAGCTTTTTCATGTTTCTTGTTGATGTTGAGCTTGCTGGTATTTAGGATGTAATCGCGTTTATAATTATTCTTGTTGTTACGATTGACTTTTGCACCAGTGATATGACGAACGGCTGCCACTATTGCTGACGCACACTTACCTGTTAATAAATTGGCGTGTTAATTTTAAAGAGAGTTGGCCAACTTACCTTCCCTATCAGCACTTCCCTCTTCCATGTAAAATATTAGGATTACAAATCCAGTCTTCTACATATTTTTAAAAGGGCTGCTCCTCTTAACCAATTTAACCTAGCTGAGTCGTACACGTAAAAAATGTAAGTTGTAATGTGTTACAAAAAGACCACGAGGACTTAGCGTATGGATTGTTATAGGAAAGGCATTAAACTTTCCGCAAAGGCATAATATGCTTAGATAGGTTGCTGGGACTGATGGAAATGTTGTGTTGTTATATGTGTAAATTTGTTAAATTTAAGATAATCGATTCCGTGCTCCCTCTGTCAGTACGGTCTATACTTTTGCAACCCATTTAAACGTGTTCGATTGACTTTCTGTCCGCATCCCCGATCTGGGTTGATAATTTAACTTTTTGCCTGCCAAATTACAGAGCTTTTGCTTGTTAGGAGTTGCTTTAAAATCGTAATTTGGCTTAAAGCTGAATGCTGAAATGTTTTTAAAGAATGTCATATCAATGTTACATTTGCTTTTCAACGATCTACCATCTGTACATCTCAAACTTTAAATTCAGATGCGATAGAAGAACAAGATTGGAAGGTCCTAGCCCACGACTAAGCTGAAGAAAAGACTTTTTGAACTTTTGATCATTGCGAAAATTCGAAATGACAAATACAGACCTCAGACCATATTGTCGACCGCACCAGTTTTTTAGATTGCTGGTATAACCACCCTTGAAATTTCATATCGGGCTTTGGTTTTGTAGGAAATACGCTAAGTAAAAACATTTAAGTACTTGTTAAGCAATTTCTGGGTAGCATTTCCGTACCAGCGATTTTGGAGAAAATTGTGCAAAAGAAAAACAAAGAGAGCGTCAAAATACCAGACAACAACTTTTGAAGCCTGATTACGATAAAGAATCATAAATTATTTTTAGTAGAGATACGGGCGAATACCACGCGTCAACATTTTAAATTCATCCCTTATAAGTCAGTACCTTGTTACATGGCATTGCTCCTTCTCCCATTTTTAAATTATTTAGGAATATTCTTATCATTTGTAAACATATATACGTGGGCTAGTACTACAACGCTTATAATTATGAAGAAAAACATCAATGGTATTTTGATGTTATTCTTGAAAACCAGATGATCTCTCGCGGAAATATTTACGATATGGAAAACTCTTCCTACCGTTTCAAAATATATGGGAGGTTAAAATTTAATTTCTCTTGTACCAATTTTATGTTTTGACGAAGCTGGATAAATTAGTATTGTAACAGGTTACATATAACGTAAAGTGCTGATGCTGAATAGTTGTTATATAATCACATGCTCTCAAAATGAGATTTGATTGCCTACGGTAATGATGAGGATGGGCTCGGTGATCTCACGTACCAAAATCGCCAACTCCAACATTGCACCAAACAGTACAATAGTTCAGTTGACGACTTGGGAAGTAAAACAAAACGTTCACTACCACGGACACCCGAATTGTTTTATCTTTCGCTTTTGAGCCCCACCAGTGTCGTTTCTTTACAAGTACTTATTTAAGGTAAAGATTTGGGAGCCCAAGCAGCCCAATTTTGTTCCGCGATGATATATCACTTGTGCTATGTCCTTTTATCAGCGGCGGTTCAGAAAAGCAGTTATGTGACACATATCTTCCCAAGAGCAAATATGATTGCCATTGCGCTGATGGAGATTCATCAAGAGGTCTCATGTTCCACAGACACCGACTCAACCATTGCACTAAACTCCAGCTTTCAGTGGACCTGAGGAAGTCTTTGATAACACGAAACGTTGTTAGTGCAGTTTCCTATTGGCCATTTTCTCCTAATCTTTTTTCGAAACATTGTATTTTCTCTGTTAACAGGGATTGTTGGAGACTTTCTTCAAGTGTTTACGTGCCATTGACGAATCAACGATTGCCTGTTGTTTGCGGTACGCACTAAGGTAAGTTACATGCCGTTAATAGTGGTGTTCAATTTTGTACCTACGTGGCAAAATTTGTAGAAAAATAGTAAATATTAATTTTTAAGGAGTGTAATTGCATACGTTTGTATTGTTCTATTTTATCAGTATGTAATGTAAGAGGAGGAAATGGCGAGCTTGTTGTAAACAGCAAAGTTTATACAGGTTTTCTTATATGCACCATGGTAAGTAGAGTACGTGAAAGACGGAACACGAACGTTTTGTCTCAACTGTGCTTTTTATATCTTAAAAATGCAATTCTCGAAATGGGCAGCCATGAATAATGTCGAGCTTTGTAAGGCCAGAGTAAGAAAACAGGAAGTGCATATGTTTGGTGACGGAGACTCGGATATTAAAGAAAGAAGAAGGATCAAAACCGGAGGTTGCAGATAGAAGCACAGGCATGCCCCGCCATTCGATAAGCACATAATAATGCCAGGGCACCGAAGGAAAAAAGGAAAGCTCGAACGATTCAGTAAGAAACTGTTGGTAATTACTCGTGTCTTCTGTGACCATCTTGAGCTTATTTTTGTTTTCTTGTTGAGTGCACAAATAACAGTTTAGTAAGTAAGGCGCGCACATTAAGGTAGTCAGGAACAACTGTGGTGTTCTCAATATTGCATAAAAGCGAATGTTATTGAAATTTAAGTCGACTGGCATTGTTTTGTACCTTATAACATAACGGCGGCATAGCACCATTCTGTGAGATATGTAATAGAGGGAGGGACCGTAATTGCCGTGTTAATTTTAACAGTGATATAACCATAGAAAAAAACCCAACTGTTCAAACTAAATTGCGTCCATACTAAGGAAAGCAAAGCACTTTGGAAGCTCTAGTGCACGCAACTTTGTGTCTTTTTTACAATGTAATGGATACAGATGAGTCATTCACGGGAAGCTGATACAGTTACAGAACTGTGGCTAACAATTACAGAAGGGTGGGTTTTGCATGGGCGAGGGTCTCATTGAGAAGACGTATCTACGGAGAAGAGTCAGGCGCTAAAAAGAAAATTTTGTATTTGGAAAGGTATCAACAGAGTGTGAGATTATTGTGCTGAGAGACGATTTTCTATAACGGTTGAGTTCCCTAAGTGATTTGTAACTGGCGACTCGTCTGACCTAAATAGATTCCTTTACAGCAACTGCACTGGAGAATTCCAGAATGCAAAACCATTGCTGTGCTTTCTTCTTTATTCCAATATCAGGTTCGGATTCTGGTTATGAAACTTGTTTTACTCATAAAATGTTGAGCAGTTACGTAGGTTAGCAGAGCTTTTACTTGCAAGAAACTAAAGTACTGCAACATTCTGATGACGTCCTGGTCTTATTAGGGTGGTCTTATTAGGGAGAGAGTTAATACTAGAGTAGACTTGAATTTGAAAAGGGCTCTCTCTACAACTATCGTTGACTGTACGGCGATGCAAGGTTAGGTACTTATGGATGAAAGATCCAAGTGGTTTAGTAAGACCTGCTTATTTCATAAAATATGTATTTCGTACTCCGCCGTACTTTTCTTCCATCCTTGTTATTGCTGTGTTACATTTAACCCACGCTTTGTTGTAATAACCATGCACAAAATGTCACAATCAAGTGAATATCGGCGAAAAGTGGCGCACTCTCCTATGTATCGAGGCAGCTTTTGGAAATATTTTAATGCCTTTAAACAGGTAGGGGTTTGTGATAGTAGTCTCTGTACGATAAATTTGGGACATCCATAAATAGTTTGACGGCTCAAAACCAGGAGTCCCAGACAAAATTAACTCTTGACGCAAATTGCCCTAGAGTTCTCGTCCGTTATAGCAACAAGCAACGTGTCCAGATCCCAGAATGTCATACATGACGTCACTTGTCTTCGGACACAGGTCGTTCGTGTCTCAAAGATTTCTGCGTATATAAAAGGCTTCGCAGATCTACGAAAGAGACACACACTCGCACACACTTGTTTACGCTAATTCTGTTACACATAAAGGAAAACATGTTCAGCAATTATACTCCGCACCAAGTCAAGGGAGTTTTGTTACTGTCGCTAATCAAGAATCAAGTCCGTCAAAGTGTTTAACCGGACGACGAAGAAGATATCAATTCGAATCGAATCCTAACAAAGCCGTCTCTAGTAACGAACTTGGGTATGAATTAAGTTTATGATTATCGTTAATAAATTGTCTATTTTAAGATTATTGTAGTTTTACGATTTCTGTTGTGACTCATCAAATTCATTGCCTTGTTACTGTTCATCGCATCTGTCGCTGGCCATTCTCTTCTTGCGGTGACTCCGTAACAGGGTTGTATTTGGCAATGGTACCTTATAAATCAGAATACTTTGATTATTGTGAAAGTGTAACAATTCACTGTATGGAAAACGTGCTCGATAGGTTAGCTTCCACGACATCAAATTGAGTAACCATTACGCAAAACTTTATGGCTGCGTACTATGACCTGTTAAGAAGGGGTGTTTTCATACTTTAGAAGGATCCCTGTTTCTTTCCTGTCGAGTTCCAGCTATCCACGTATAGACCTAGCTCTCACGGCACCTTGCAACAGTCAGCTGCATGACCTGCATAAATCCCTTTTTACTTCACATATTTGCCACAGATGTGAATTAAATGAAAGAGAACAATCAAGATCGAGCGAGGACAAGTGCCCTGCCGAGGAGTTGAAGGAAAATGGAAATTGTTCTGACAAGAAAGAAACAGATACCTTATGTAAACAACGAGATCTGAGCTCAACTAGGGTACCATTCTGTATTTCATATGGTGTTCCGTGTACCAAAGATGCCGATAGTCAGTCTGAAAACAGCTCAAATGAGATGGTTTGCCCAGTGAGCAACAATGTTGCTCCTTTCCTGTATCCTTCGTTGTTTTGAGTGTGCATTTGCATAGTTCTAGATCGTATGATTTCAAAGTGGTAAGGTAGTGTTTTGACATCGTTACCGGTCCGTCAGTCTAGCTGCTTAAAGGACATCAAACTTTATGTCATCGAGCATTTCTATTACATACCGTCGATATAACACAGGGATATAAAAAACCGCTCCGGGGAAAGTTACGTAAGCGATTTAAATGTTTAAAATGAATGACCCCAGGGATAGGTGGACCGTTACAAACGGATGAAGATAGTAATTATTAGTCATTGCAAACCATTCTTGAATCATATCTTACTAAAACAATAGATTGCAAGTACTTTCGCCATGAGCGCGCTATCCTATTGGTGACTGCGAGGTTCAAACATACGATTGTTGAGTCGGTAATACCTCAGCCGAACTTGTACACAAATTCATGATTCATAACTTTTACCTCGGTTCAAATGTCCTTTGCAGGCTTTCCTGTTTTTGTTCTCGATTTGTTGATTAATTTATTTATTTATTTGTTTTTCGTATTGTATTTATTTCCCAATTTGTTCGTTTCTTCTTTCACCGATTCATTTGCTTCTCAATCGCGTATCTATTTTCGTTATGATCCTTACAGCTTTGTGTTTCAGACTTCGTGTAGCGTCACATATGGTTTCTTTTTGCTCTTCATTTTTCTTCCTTTCATTGTTTACTCCTCTTTCTTTTCTCCCTTCTTCTCTCTTTCTTTTCTTCTTTCTTTCTTCCTTCTACTTTTCTTACCTTCTTTCTTTCTCTTCTTCTAGCCTTTTTTCTTTCTTTCTTTCTTCCTTCCTTTCTTTCCTAGCTTTCTTTCTTTCTTTCGTTCCTTCTTTCCTTCTTCTTTCTTTCTTCGCTCATGCACTCATAACGTATTCTTGTTTTTCGCTCTTACCTTTGTATGTTTGTTTGTTCAGTGTGTCTAAGTTGCCTGGTTTATTATCCCTATTAATTTATTGGACAGTTCCGTTTATGTAGCACCATTTAGTTTAAAATGTTTTAGTATTACAGTATGGACTTAGACCTTATTCTATTTGCTGGTACAATCCTTGACGATTATCAGAGAATCCGTTTTAAGCGCAGCTCGAAGTGCATGTACTCTGGAAAGACACTTACAGGTGTTAACAATTGAAGAAACAGAGGTATGTATAATTCTTTACGAAATTGGTCATTTTTTCCATGTTGTTTACGTCATTGCTATTTTTCTTTTTGATTATTCACCAACAATTCTAAAATGTAGTGTTTATTGACGGAGATGGAAGTTGGAATTCAGAATGACAAAAAAGGAAAATCAATCAAAGATTTTTATGTGTCAGTTTTAAATATTGCACTCGTTGTTTGCTGTCGATAGACAAGTAGGAAATAACTGCCATACATCTTCTCAGTCAAAGAATAAGTGTAGTTTTAATTAGTAAAGAAGGCAGGGTATGTAGATGGGCTAGGGTAACAGGTAACGGGCAAAGGAGCTTTCTGTGAATACCTAAGTGCATTTGATTTTTTAGCTAACAATTACCTACATTTTGGAGTCTTCTACTGACTACTATGGCAGCTACCAGCTCCACCGTCGAGGACAACTTTTGCGACGTCTTTTTGGCGTAAATAGACTACATTATGCAAACAGGCTGCGCAATATATTTTGTGTTGTCATAAATGTCTTAAACCCACCCCGAAAAGCATTAATAACTCTGCTAAAATTGTGTGATTTGCTTGGAAGTAGAATATCATTTAAAATAGAGTACACGGTGCCATTGCCAAATCATATTCTGACACGGCCTGAAAAAAGCCCTTCGGGTAAAAAGGTGACGTTGTGGTTGTACTTCAGCAACTTCAGCAAAAGGACTTTAGTGTAAAGCTAGCAGTTAACATAAACGAAAGTGGTGAAGCGTTGTGCTGATCCTTCAAAGACCTTACCAAATTTCAAATCCTAACAAAAAAAATCAAATCGGTCGATTGTGCAGCAAGATGTGCACAAATCTTCCCTTAGTGCTTTTGTTTTTCGTACCCCCACCCCCACCCCCTCTATCCTGAAGATTACTTTCGTCAGCATGTTCGTCCGGCCAGATGGTAACAAATAATTTTGGGCCCCTTTGCCCCCAATTTCATGACTTATATACTCCCTAGATTTATGTGGATATCCTTAATGTCACTTCGTGATGCCCTCCATCAGCAACATTGGGCAGAAACTGACACTTCGAGAGAAAATTTGTCTCTTCTCACAATATAAGCGGGTTACAAGAGACATCTTGAAGAACATAAATTGTTGTAGTCAATTTACGAGTTCATCTTGATTTCTTTTTCTTGGAATCTGGAATATAAGAGCCTTTATCGTGATGCTCATCAATACCAAGTGGTTAGTCTTTTTTCGACAGGTTGTTGCCAGCCGGTTGATGATGAATCTCACGATTTTATATTGTTATTTTGAACAGGTTCTGCTAGAATTCTTGGGTTACCTAATTCGTCTGTGCTACCCTCCATACAAGCGAAGAAATATGAAAACCAGTTCTTTTCCCGTGAAGATATCACATGAGGACGTAAGTTGCTTTTCTGATCTTGAATGTAATTTTTAGACTTAGAGGTGATTGCTACAGTGCCGAATTCCGAGGATTGTTACGACGCAAAGGAATCAATACATAAATTACGTAAATGATTTTCTCTGGAATGATTTTGTAGGAATATCTCTTGTAGAAGAGATTGCAATTTACACCATGGACCTATCTCATGATTACCTGCATAACCATTTTTCGTTTATGTGTACGTTTGCACGAAAAGAGCTGTGTTTGAAACGTTTGCAGTGTGATCAGCGTATGATTCGCTTCTCAAGGCGTGCCGAAACCATCTGCAGACTATGAGGCATATGGCTCAGCTCCTCCCGTTGGTTGTATACGCAATCGTTCCCAATAGTTTACATTTGTGCAAGCAAGGTTTTGCTCATCAGTATAAGTCCCTTTTTGCTGCTGCGTGTACATCTTACAAGAGGGTTGTTGAAGATGCTAATCAATGAAGAAGGGAAGACTCACTTTGGTCCAAAATGTAACTTTAAAAATTTAATTTAACGTCTTTATTTATGGTATTTAATATGACCGAGCCTAAGCTTACTGGGGCCCCTACAAGTTTTAATTATTTCCTGCCTCTACAAGTATTTTTCATTTTCAAAGAACATTTCTGTGTTCGGTTCCTTTCCTGGCACCACTTTTCAAAGACTATCAATTTCAAGTATTTGCCATTTAACAGCCCTTTGTTAAGGTGACTTTAAATTCTCTGCTTTAGCTTCCGTAACATAATTGATGTTAAGGTTTTACGCATTGCACTCCCCCAATGACAGGGACTAGTGAACTATCCACTGGGCCACGGTGGTCATGATGGTTGAGGGCATCTGAAAATTCGACCTTGAAAGGGAGGCGCAAAGGTTTCTTGTCCCTTTAGCAAAAAACGGATGCAGGACATGTTTCCATTGATGATTTTTTGAGATCCGTGAAAGGCAGTCCTATTGGGTGGTTGAACATGCATCATAGCTTCCTTCTCTACACGGTAGCGTAATTTGAGGGGCGTTACCCGTGGACGCCCCAGCTGCCCTTTATTTATTAGTTTGCCTGTTTGGTAGTTTTTTAGTTTATTTAGGGTAGTTTGAAAATCTGGCCCACTGCTCATCGGGGGTCTTTGATTGAGAAATTCCAGGGGCTTCTCCATCATGGCTAATCTGGTGTTAAGAAATTATTTAGTTTTTACAGTGTTTACTGATTTGTACAGTGAATGTAATTCCTTTACTTCACGAAAACTTTACCATCAAAGTGAGGTTACAAGACATTTAGAAACGGATTCACTTTGACTTTTACTTTTGTGTTTGGTAAATCGCTATCGCGCTTTTAGTACTTTTCAAGATGTTAGTTGACTTGGGTGCATTATGGTACTTCCATTTTGTTTTTTAGTCATCGGGAGTTCTCTATGCGCACAATAAGGCTCATTCGTGTATCCTAAATTGCTCAATTATCAACGCTATACTTCTGGAGTCTGCAAACTGGAAATTTAAATCATGAAAAGCGCATACTTCAGCTTTAGATTGAAATTTGAGTAGGAAACAAACAATCTTATCCAGGGTCCTGAAGGAAAGATAAACTTCTTTCGGCTTGAGGATATAAATTCAAGAGCTTTCTCAAAAATCCATTTATGTCGGTAACCATATATAAATTTACAAATTTGCATGAGAATTTATATAAATGATTTTAAAAAGCTACATTTTGCTCGTGATTAGACTAGTTGCCTCGTTTGCTAGAATTTTGCGAATAATAGTACATTTAAGGCGTACTAGGTGCCTTCTGAAGTGTTAAAAGCATAACAAGGTACGATTTGCTTCGTGTGAAACTACAATGTTTGTTTTATAATATCTTGATCGTGTACTGGATCAGGAAATCTATAATCTTCTTTACAATATAATTATATACATTGATCATTCGTTGTTGACCTTCCTCGTGTATGGTGCAGATTTTGAAAGAGGCATCATGGTACTGGTCCAGCGTATTGTTCACTTGCCTTTAATGTTAGAAGGCACTTGTGCGATTCGCGAAGGCCCATTGATGCCACTAATAACGCATCTGGTCTTACAATGCTACGAGCCCCAACGAAAGCCCCATATGTAGGCATCGCCCTGCCTCTGTCAGAGGAATATCTGCGCAAAACTCAATAACCCTTCCAATCATGCTTACGATATTTGGATTGGCTGGATTATTAGATTTACCCGTAGATAAAGTTACGGTTTTAATGTAAGCACAGTGTTAATAGTGGGACTTTAAGCCTATGCGTGTGCGTATTCTGTGTACACGTTGGTGCTGTGGGACATTTTACCACCTGCATTATTGGACAACATGTCTCATTATACCCCTCTCCCCTAAAGCCCGAATTCCCAGATGTGTAATGTGTGTTATAAAATTATTTGTCATTTATTGTAACTTGTTTTGGCCAGGCCTTTTGTACCTATCTCATTTTACACTGATTTTAGGTGGTTGACTGGATAACATTTGTTATAAATGCAAAATTTACAACCTTGATTTTATCACCCAAGTTGAAAGGACTGTTAAGTGGGATTCAGTATGATATTAGACAGGAGGTGTGTTGCATTTTTTAATTTTGTCTTTATTGCTTTTAATAACCGATATACTCACCGTTATGATGCATTTTCAAATTGTAAATACTGTGTGATAAGGATAGCTACTCGTGGACTCTCGAACCTATTTACAGGAGTCTGAGTACAAGCAAATCTGGCAGGAGTGGTCATAACTTGACTTCCTGTAGGTTTGGCGCCCATGCCTATCACTTGAGAGGTAGGATCTGACTAAGGAGGAGCATTCGTGTTGCCTCGGACTCCGGTGCATGTATAAACATGTGACTGTTTGTTCACGTCAACGACTTACTCGCAAAATTGTAGTGGAAGTTTCCAAATAGGTCACAATTATTGATGTGTTTACGTTTTGTTCACGCATATGCTTATAACAAGAGTATGACAGCGTATGATTTTCTAAAAATAGGCGAAGTCCATCCTATTGGGTTTCGTGTGATTGGACTGGAGGCATTTGTTACCGGTTATTTGTATTTGCTTGTAATGATTAGCACCATCTAGAAATACCGGAACTGATCAATGCACTTTGCTGTAACGAATAATGATTGGGTCAAAAGCGCATTATTAATAGGCACTCCAACTTCCGATTGGCGCTTTTAAAAAACCCACCGGCTATTAAGTTTGATTCTATCCTTTTTAATTCCATGCGCTTGTTCGGCCATGATATTCTTGGTTACGTGGTAGTAAGGATATGCTCAATACAGTATTTTCTAAATGCCGCCGCAAAGACGTCCACACTATCGCACATATCATACGGGATTTGTCATAAATTAACTTCCAAGTATATTTGGTCGAAAGGATCTTTTCATATCTGATAAGTCTTAACTAGTAGAAACATTTTCAGCATCTTGTAGAAAATACTGTGTTGAGCATGTCATTGCTACCTCGTAACCAAGGCCGTTCTCATTTAAGGTTAATGTCGTATACGGACGATTTATACCCGGAAGAGTGCCGGACGAGAAGTGCTTTTCATTACAAAATTGGTTTCGCAATGTCGTGGAAGGTTTATTACCAGTAATGTTTATACCAGATTTTTCTTTGTTTCTTCTTTAGCTCCAAACAGAACATTGCATTGATATTCTACAACCATTTTTGCTACAACTGGACAAAAAGATTTATCCGCAAAAGAAACAGAAAGCCCTGTACGAATTCACCGAAATTAAGTTATAATTGATTAATTATGTTGTGTTGTGCTAAATGGTAAACCTGTACTTATTGGTAGGGGGTTACAATATGGAGAAAGGAGTGTGGCTCAGCACGAGGTAGCGATGAAGTTGCCCTTACCGTTGTCATATTATGTAGCTTTTCAAGTGCGAAATATATGCCTGTATGAGTAGCATAGTGTGAATTTCCTGTCTTGTCTTTCCTATTTGTACATACGTTTTATTTTGAATAAATTGTGACCAATCAAAATCCTTCGGGAGTGTTAGAGATGAGAGTCCTAACCGGAAACACTACCACTGATGTTTTTATGTATGTATGTATGTATGTATGTATGTATGTATGTATGTATGTATGTACACATGTATGTATGTATGTATGTATGTATGTATGTATGTATGTACACATGTATGTATGTATGTATGTATGTATGTATGTA
>JAAAKM020001897.1:0-10891 GCA_010016025.2 Alatinidae sp. Z8VKAUB7J3 | reverse complement strand
CCGTTTTTAATTGCAAATCGATGAACTAATGACTCTCCGTCAAACCAATGGCGATAGGATGTATCACCCCATTCAAATTTTCCGGGGCCAACTCGTAGTAATGCGCCATCCAGCCAACGTGGAATGTTTCCAGTGACTGTTGCTTCTGTGGGAAAAGGTTGTTCTTGGATTGTGGTGAACACTTCTGTTAGCTTTGTTATTCGAAGCGGTTGAATTGCCATTTTTATAGTCTAGACGAGAAAAGAGAGAATACGTCGAACATTGCACTAATAAAAGGGCTAGGCTACATTCCAGATTGAGTTCAAAGTAAACACATTTCTTCTCTAGAAAAAACAGTTGAATTAGCTAATTTATAAGACTGCAAGCAAATAACAATAGTAGATAATAAAAGAGTAATAAAACGATAGAGTGTGCAACCCTCAAGAGGCTAAAAATGCACTCTATGAATGCTTGTGCTTACTCGATAATCCAAGTTATTGCATTCCTTAAAGCCATTCGTCTACTTTGTAATTCATGATTGTCCCTTCATAGTGTTGCAGATATTTCGAAGATTTGCAGTTTCATAAATTGCCTATCGGTAGCATCGTTTAATTTGAAGATTAAAGAATCGGTTTTGCGGGAAGTTGCTATGAAAGACTTTGCTATTTACCCCCAAAGAGTATTAAAAGGCAAGTATTACGAAATAGTGTTCAAATATTAGTTAGCACAAATTGAATTATTTTCGCCTCGAGTGAGGAGCCCCCTCTCTTCATACTGTTAGTTACACAAATGCCCAACAAGCTTGAGGAAAGTTTGATGTCTTGCAGCTTCTTCAATTAGCTCAAAGAGTCATCACAATTCATTAAGGATGAAATTAAAGAACTTATAATACGCCAATTACCACAATCACGGCAATGACAAGTACTAAGTCATTTGTTCGTCAAACCCGTGGGATTCAGCCGGAAGGTGGGTATTTTGTTAACTGTAGTGATAGTGGGAAAAAATACATGAGTACAATAGACGTAGGGTGGAATAAGGAATAAAAAGATTCCACATGTTTGCTTTTCCTGTTAGTTCTCTGTTTTACGTTATGTCACTCAAACATGTGAAGCCAGCTCTAAGGAAAACTCACGTCAAATCGTGTAATACGATTGCGTTGAGAAGGAATTTTGATTGCGTGGCTTTTTTGAATGAAACCGATCATAACCGAGGTAGAGTAAAACTGAAAACAACCTATCATTAGGGTTCATAAGATTGGGATAATAAACAGGATGTAAAAGAATGGCTGTTGTTTTAAGTCATCACAGACTCCGATTTCACACTTTAATAACCTTTGTATGCAGAATGATGCCATATGGAGAGGTCAAGAAAAATTCAGAGGTCAAGAAACAGATGAAAAGGGAAGACTGTGAGGTGCCTCGGTAACCTCTGAGAATTGATTTCTAGATATATAGGTTTTTCACTAAAACTTCGAAAGTTAAATACCCACAGCTGCATGATTGTGTTGGTATAAAGACGACGTACGGTACCGTATCTACAAGCTAGCAATAAAAAAGTGACGGCAGGGAGTTTGTATAACAATAATGAAGGAGAGATTGAAGCTGTCAACGTACACCATACTTTCTCCATAAGTTCGTCAATTGTGCCACAGCAGTCCGAAAGACAAACTCTATGCCTCGGAAAAGACTCGAGCTTGCCAACAGAGTGTTTCAAGCTTTAAAATGATATCCACACTACTACCTCAAATACTGGCGCCGTCAATTCATATTGCTATCATTCAGAACTTTATTTAATTAACCCCAAGTATTTTCCTTAAATTCAATTCAGAACGGAAATAGCTATGGTTAAAAAACCATAGCATGTAAACTTTGAATGATTTCCGAAAGAATTCAAATTCATCTTTTGTTTGGCTGAAACTCAGTACGAGGAATACTTGCTGAGAGGCAGTTTGAAAGTAATTGGCAAACAAAAATATTTACCCTTGCTAGATCGAAGTGTGTACATTTTATCCCCCCTTTACTTAAGGAGTAATGTAAATGCTTACTTTGTGGATAATTAAATCTGCCCACTCAATCGATTGATCTTTATAAGATTTTTATTGTTTGTAAAGAATTAAATGAACTAAACTATTCATATACAACAGCCTTCCCACGAATAACGGAGACAAAGCATGCGATTGCCTGGGGAAATACAAGACTACCTTTACATTTTAAGGTTAGGGCTAAGCAAATATGATATCCTCATTCTCACAAAGATAGAGTAAAACGAGTGAGAATTTGCTATAATTGGTTTGATCATAACAAGCGTTAAATGACGAGGTTCTTTGAGTTAAGATTTACATTCCTCACCACAAAAAAATGGTTTGATTTTAAAACTTATTTAAAGCATTAGTATCAACTAAGTAATAGCAAACCATGTTGTATTCATTCATTAAATTTATTTATTTCCGATGCAATACCCTGACCCCGAACGGTGGGGGCACAATACACTTGGGATGTCGGTACAGAAATCAATTAATTTTGTGGTTACCATTCATTTACTTAAAATTCGTATCGTTAATTGAAAGGAGCATAGCTTGTAAGCTTTACTACAATCTAAAAATTTCCCTGCTAACAATATTGCAAAAAAATCTGATAGATATATTTAGAAGCAGATGAATAACTACGAGATAGCAATATACATTTGCCAAACCCCAAAATCAATTATAAAATATCTATCCATGTAAACGCTTCAGATAAGCATTTGACCCGTTTTAGAAACTCTTAAGTAGATAGGAATTTCATTTCTTACCTTGATTAAATGCTCCTGATCAATACTGTGTCAAATACACGAAGTCTCCAGCTTCCTACACAGTTTATCTCCCTCTTCGGCTTTGGCTCTGCCGTTTGTCCGCTTACAACTTCGGCTGCTATTTTATAGGTTCGTTGCTGTCAAAAATGTCAATGAGATCATTTTCACAGCTTTCCTCGCGATAGGACTGCTAATTAACATTGACAACTTATCCCAAAACACAATAGACAAAGTCCTCCATTTGTTTCTACAATTACTTGCGTCATTCAGAATCTGAAACGACTTAACCAAGAAATCATTTAGACTTGCACCAAGTCTTTTATCTATTTGCCGGCGGTTGACCTCCTGACTCATTCATGATGGTAGTCACAGAAACGCCCAACAGACATCCTGTTTATTTTTATTCGGCGTTTCAGATCAGTGTGATATCAAGTTGGGTTTCTCTCATCAGGAGCCGGCTAGCAAACGTCGTCAAGACTAATTCACGTTAAAAATATGTCTGCGTACGTCGCGCTAACTTAAAGAGAGGAAAGCCATCATTATATGAAGGGGAAGGGGAGGGCAGTTTCACTAATCTACAAGAGGCACCCGCTCTTTTTTTGTTGATATAGTCAAAGTGCTCTTCAGTCTATTTAGAAATCGAAAGTTAAAATGTTAAGTTAGAAACAAATAGGAATTCTTGTGTTCAAGAGCAAAGAAATCTTCCTATAGGCTAACAATTATCGTTAACGTCTTTTTAACAAGCAAACGATGCAATAAGCCATAGTAATGAAATAGGGCCTACTCGTTTGTAACATTACAGCCATCTTCTGACATCAAAAATCATTTATTTCCCTACCGGTGATGTTAATACAATCCTCTCACTTGGTAAATCAGCACCGCACCAACCGAGATATACATATGGCAACAATGCTTATACTTTATCCGCAAAATTGTGGAACCCCGCCGCTCACCAACCGTGCTGATATTAAGATAGGAAGGTGGTAATTAGACTCTTTAGATATTCGTTTACCTAATAATAATTTTTGAAACTCGAGATTTATTTTTCAACATTTATCAACGAGATAAATGTTGAAAAATAAATTTCGAGTTAAAAAAATTATTAGGCATGTATGACTAATTAGAATACAAAACGACTAGTTCACAAATAGTTGAAAACACAATACAATGACACTATCAAATAATAATAATAATAATGATAATGATAATGATAATGATAATTATAATTATTTTTATAGTTATTATTATTATAATTATTATCATTAAAGTGCAACTGTACAGTTATTTCCTATTGAAAGGTTAATAACTTGACCATACGGTATCAAATTGGACACCATATCTCGTAGTCCATCCTCTGTTGCTTCGTACCCGTAGGAGGTATAGATAACCCCAGGCGGTTAATGTACCACGGTTAACAACCATTTTGATATGGTCCCTTATAATTCATAGGAAAGTACATGCCTATTTGTTTTTCTGAATGTTACGTGTACAGAAAATCTGATTTTACAGGAGACAGCTTCTCCCACTGACGATACTGGGTAGCCAAGGCGGTCTGGCAGGCTGACCCCCCTCCCCCCGATTTCTCAGGCATCCCGCTTACCTTTGCCTGGTGGTGCCCCTCCTAGCATTAGTAACTATGCCGAAAATTTGATGCCGTATCAACTTCGAATCAATGTCACCTTTTACTTTAAATGGGCGTCCTTGATTGATTGCAAATAAAAATCCACACAAAGTCGTATCTCCGACGCTTCAACAACATCGCGTTAAAGATGATCCAATGTATTACTTTGGATCTCGAGTGGGAACAGCATTTGCATTAAGTATCACATATAGAAGAAAAGTTGCAGTCTTAAAAATTCTTTAAACTTAATTTACTGAAGCAGTCAGTCACTAAGCGTTTCATTTCGTATTGATACTTTACGGTGAGGCGTGACCAATTTCATTCTTCAAGCAAGTAAGACCTAAATCACAGTTCAAAATTGTATTTGAGTACATTGTCCATTTTGAGAATTAAACCAAGTAATTCGTCTGAGCTTTACCTTCACATTGTTTCACGTGATTTTACTATATTTGTATTTTATCTTATCTGTAACATTATAACATCCATTGGATGGAAAATTATTGTTGCCACTTACTATTCAAAGTTTGTAACACTGTATCATTAAGCTGTGATATTAAGACTCCAGTATAAAATGTTCTATTGTCTTGGTGATGGACGTTTTCAACTTGGTGATAAAATTACAGAGAAATAAATATTACCAGACATGTTTTGTCAATATCACTCGGGTGTTATTCTACCCCAAAACAGACTTTCTTTATGTGTTCCTTTGTTTTTGAAATACACGCGACGTCTCGTGTTGTAAGTCAATTCAATTCCCCCTGTAAGACTGGGTTAGCATTTTGCGGTAGACCTACATACATAGATAAATGCATTCATACATACATGCATACATATATATATATACATAAATACATGCATACATATATATACATACATACATACATACATACATACATACATACATACATACATACAACAAGCATGTACACGTACATACATGCATACAACATACATACATACAATCATACATTCATACATACATGCATACATATATATATATATATATATATATATATACATACATACAACAAGCATACATACATACATGCATACAACATACATAATTTTACATACATAAATACATATTTACATAGATACATACATTAACACATATCAGAAGCAATATAATCATATCATTTTTTAAATATTATATCAATATACGTCTTGACAAATACCCTAACAATTTGAAACAATATTAATCATTCTTTTGTTTCATTGTATAGGCCTACTAACTCTTCCTTTTATAGTTTGTTTCTTTTCCTCCTATTTCATAAGAACATGGGCTAACCTTTTATCTCACCACCTTTTATCGTCCTAACCACTTCCGAATTTAAGATTTAACTAAAATTTTAACAGATATAATGAGCAGACCAGCCAAACTCTCTTCGTTTTATTTTTTCTATTTTTTTATAATGCAAAAGAATTTTTGAATGGGCCAACACTAAAACATGTACTCGCAGCTTTACAAAAATAAACATTTTCTTAGTGCTTTTAATAAAATTTCCTTTCAGTAGTGTAACAGACCTGTAAACGTAGTATTTTTACCTTTAAAAATGTCTCAGCGAAAGTTCTCAGGAATATATGATATGCGTGGTTTAACTTCGAACATATACTTGAAGAAAGTTGTCTGTCAACGACAAAAGATTGCTCCGTTGCATATATCATCGACGGGGGAAGGTAAGGCGGATTGGGGAAGGGGGGCAAGTAGGCGCGGTTCAAATGTATTTTTTGACATTCACTTAAGGTGCCTTTGGTCATTGTGTGGAAAGGGGGGTTTCGTGTCAATAGGCATATCTTGCGGTAAATGTGACACAATGTCTGTCGCAACCTACTTCAATTTTGATACAACTGAAACGTGGTCACGGAAAAAAGTGAGTATTGGCAAATCTTGTTCCCCGTCCCTGAACATATTAAAACCAACCTTAAATGTAAATCGGGTACACACTTCCTCAACTTTTGTTCTGAGAAGAAATAAAATTCCATTCCATCTCAGCTTTAAGTACTCGATACTTAAAGTCTAAAAAATACTTTTTTCGTGGCTTACTCTATGTAATGATGATGTATGGTTTTACCCTTATAAACATAAACGAATTCACCTCTACCCTCATAGTGATTTGTTGCAATATTCCCTTGGTGACTTCACGCATGGGCAGACCGTGAGAACCGCTGGCACATATTCGTTACCAGTCCCATCATACTGCAGCTGATATACATCAATCACCATTTCTCTAACGAGCAATTTTTTAAAGAAATTGTATTTGAAACAGTGAAATAATAAGCGAAGATATACATGATTTTTTGGCAAAGGTTAACGCTTAGGCCTGGTACAAATAATGTTTTGCACTTTCACTCTCTTCTCTACTTTCATTTGAGGAGCGGGTTATGAGTCTAGTAATTCTAGTTTCTTTTATCACGTGAATACAAGAATGTTTGTCATCACGTGCATCTTTCAATAGGCTTCTACTTTACTTTCTTCTTACTATCACATGTGAAAGTACTGTTCACTACAAATTATCACGTGCAACTGCAAATGTACTTTGGCTGAGAACTCATCTCATTTCATTAGGGAAACAATGATCGTATTCCACAGAGTATGCTCAACACACAGATGTCATGAGAAACTAGGAAAGCTTTGTGCGAAGCCTTACAGAGTTACAGCCAAGATAATTTTGATTTTTAAACAAATATTTTTAGGCAATGTCAATTATGTGACCTAATTCAAGCAACCACATCAAAGGTAAATGGTAGCAATGTCATCAACACTCTCCCAGTCGTCTGGATCAGACCGGATCATCAAACAAAGAATCGGATTCTATAAATTCCTACTTACGACTAATTTGTGACTTTTGAGTCTCGTTGAACTTGCACCCCCAGCTTGCATGAGACCTATTTCCAGACCATGCACGTACTTCAATGTTAATGAAGATAGCAAAGTTAAAGGTCAGAGAATTAGTGCTCGTTAGTTACTATTCCAATATACAATCTAGGACATAAATCAATGTTAACTGGCCTCACCCCAGTTCCAACTGACGATGGATTTTGAAAATCTTCATTTCGATGATTTGCATGTCACGCGTCACAGTTCATAGGATGTCAAGGCCAGATAGCCTGTAATAGGCCTACCAATGATGGGAGCCACTTTCTTTTCTTAAGGTTTTTCCGTGATTCCGGTCATTTTCATTGAGATTTAGTAAAATTTTACATTATTTTTGTCCACAATTGTAGGTATCTTAAGCTGCCCGAATTTTGTCATAGTTTTTATCTTGTGTATGAATTTATCAGGGTTTGGAAGTATATGAGTTTTGTTGGGAAATGAAGCAACATTGTGTTTGTCGCTACTTCTTTGTTGTTACTGGGCCAGGGTTGTAGTATTGCCAGGGCCTTAGATATGGGTAGCTTAAATATGAATAAGAGAAAATTATTATAGGAAATATGTTTCTCATAAGTACCTCAACGGCAAGTTTGCTGTACTTTCCTTTAAAGCTAATCATCCACATACCAACCTTAGCACAGAGCTGTATCAAACCAGTAAAATCATTGCTTAAGACAACCACTGGGAAGCCTAATGGCGCAGATGATAAGGTGCACATTTACTTCTCGTATTGAAATTATAAAAAAATGCCACAACCTATGCTCGTGTCAGTGGTACATATTTAGTGGAGTTAAAGGATATCTTTGACGAATAATGAAACGCTCTCTTAACTGGATGCATGACAAGTCGGAGTGAGGGTTTGGCGGATTCGACTAAAAATCCACGCATAGTCACATCAAAATAAACTGAGGTGGATCGGAGCTCTCATTAACTTATAAACAATATAGATATAGTGTTTGATTCTTATGAATTTTAATATTTATTTTCACATAGCAGGATTTATTATTATACCTTGTTTTCATGGATCCGTTTAAAGTCAGCAACCCTTCATCGATCCGACCAAAGAATCGTTTCTTTCCAACAGATTATGGGATTAGTTTCGTAATAAAAGTAACAAAAGTAAACGAAGTGCCTTCCCTAAGGATGAGGTTCTTACTTTAACTCTCAGAAATGCATATCACGCATGATGCTCAAATTCGCTACGCTGGCATCGTTGTAGGCTATTCCTTACATAGGAGTGAGTCCGGAGGGAAGAAAGATTACAGACCATTGTCTTTGGGGAACGTGTATGTGGCATGTCATAAAAGACCCCACCACCATCTGAATCTCGATATCACTTCGTCTTTGTAACAAGGTGATGAGCAGAGATTTTATTACGTAACATAATGATACTATAGACTTGTTTTCTTTCACAACCATAAGCTCATTTTGGAACAAATCTCTTCAAACCATAATCCTGGCCACAAACCACTGCTTGATTAGAAAAACACTGACTCGCATAGGAACACTAACGTGTAAGAACCCCTTATCTAAAATATTTTTTATGCAATAAGGACGCATTTTTTCCCTTTCTTTCTTGCTTTGGTCCCAAATAGTTGACCTACCAATAACAGGCAATTATAAAAGAACATCACTTTTATTAAATATCATGTTAACGTCATCGTGAGATAATGTTTCCTTTCAAACACAAATTAAAGTAATCTGCCAGATCGATGGATAACCAAACTGAAACCAGCGACGTCGTTTTGTGGTCTTCTCTTATTTGTTGTGAATGAACTCCTATCACTTCTATCAAACGTCCTATAGCGGTATTTTAAATCAAATACTATGGGATTCACTGATAATTGATGTATTGACCTGTCACAGTTAAGTGGTGATTGACTGTGCCAGTATACGGGCCACGGTTTAGTATCAATCTTAGGTTACACATGGAATGAAGCAATGTAAACAACATTGAGAGGAACATGTTTCTAGTTGTCTAAACAGTTTTGATTGTGTTAAGCACATCCTTGATGTTAAAGCCGCAAGTTATCTAATAATCTGAAACTGTGAAGAGTACTTCAAGATAATGTATAATGTAAATTTCCTACGCAAACAATAGTAAAGAAATCCCATATTACATGAAGGTATGATATTTGCAAATGAGTAATTGTAAATGAGATTGGAGGGAAGATACCACCCGGAGGTATAGGCCTACTGCGTTTAAGAGTGCCACAAAAGCTCATGCGTTAGCCTGTTTACTGCACTTTGCTAAGGTACTTTGTGGACGATTAATGAACGTCTACAAGTTATTGATTTATACGAGCAAACAAAAAGGACACTGAAATATAATTCTTATAATTACAATGAAAATGCCTGGTTCACCTAAATGAAGCATGTCATCAGTATCGTAAGAACCTTATGATTCTGTGAACGATAAACAGGCTGCAACATAGCTGGTGAAGTTTCAAGTAAAGTAAACTTTCTTTGATAATTTCATTGGGTCGTTTCCACATATTTGATCAACGTGCACGAAATGCACTAAATTTCTTTATGGAAAAACGAGGTAATCTAGGTTCAGTCGACATTAAGTGATGCCAGATATTCAGCTTTCCCGTAATAGTAAAGTTTTTTCAGTGTTTGAAGTACTCAAGTGTTAATGTTTACATTGGTGTACGATCAAATGTAAAACCACTTTTACGAACACTCGTAGGTACGGGAGGGCGTGCTCACAGTACCCAGAGCTGTCTACTCTGTTTCTTTTGAAACATTTCCTCCCAGCTATATGAACGTATACTCCAAATACTGATATACAAAACCCAAGTAAACGATCAAAGCTACGAGAAAAACAAAACAAATAAGAGATGGGAAAATTGCCTAGAGCAAGCATGTTACCAAGAAGCTGATTAGTTCTGCGATTATGAGAGGGGAATAAGTGCACTTGAAATGAAGTTGAAACAATTTGTCTAAATTTAAATCAAACTTGGCAGGGGCGCAGCATAAACTGACAAGTGTCACAGTTGTAGCAACGTCTGAAGGGAATTCTTGTACCTTGTCAAAGAAATAGCCATATTTCTAAGATCTGGGAGATTAACTTGAGGAATTTCTGTTCTCTTCAGTGTAAGAATCCCATTTCAAACATTTTTGGACTCCTCCTCCTAGTTAGGAAAACAAACTATAACCTCCGAAGATATTTCTTTGGTAGGTCAAATGTTGGATATCACCTTTGCACCTTTGGTAGTCTACTAACTTATATACTTGCTCTTGTTTATGATATGATCGTGCCCAGAGTCATACCTAACTATGACAACAATATTAACCATACTCAATGACACCAGAGTCATTGTTCTTTACCATGTCATGCAAGGCCAATACCGTGACTACCCATTGCCCTCGACAAGCTGTAAGTCAAATGCAGAGTACGAAAATAGATTTTTTTTATAAGGTATAAAAACGGGTTAACAAACTGATCAGATATCATGGCATTTAAGCGTTCTGAAATAGATTATTTTTTCTAATAAGGTGAATATTTTTCTTTTTTTAAATGTTTTGAGTATATACAGACCTGCTGAGGTAGGAGGGATAGGAATTGCACTCTATGAGAAAAGCGAGATTTACAGTTATTTTGGATTAAATGCAACAGTCAAACA
>JAAAKM020001896.1:0-14070 GCA_010016025.2 Alatinidae sp. Z8VKAUB7J3 | reverse complement strand
GGCGTTTACAATGTGTCAAGGATGATTGACCTCGTTATCAGAATGAGTGATTGGCGTATAAACGAATAAATCTAACATTTTCAGTAATTGATTACAAGGATCTGTGTGTGAATTTTACAGGTTGCTCTTTCTCACTGAACTATGTTTACGTATCGAAGCACATGTGCTTAAAATAGAAAACAGTTCCAGTTGGACTGTGGAATGGGATCTCGACTTCTATAAGGTAGCAAGTTGAGAATTTTGTGGACTTATGACTTTTGCCGACTTGTAAATAATTGGTAAGCAGAAGAAAGATGTCGCTTGACTAAAGTACAAATATCTTTGTAACCTCCGAAATAGAAGAGAGTACGCGGGCGAGGGTGCAAAAGTTTGATGCAGAGCATACTTGGGCTAAAAGCTATAAATGGACCGATAACGAAAGGCGATAAAATGTGATGCGGAGTTTCATATATTCAATTAATTGTTGTTGATTGTTCACGCGATATAGTGTGAGTTTTTTAAGATATTCACGGACATCTAGATACCCATGCGATGATTCTTGGCCAATTTCGTTACAAATTGGAGAAAGGGCTCGGGCGGAATCGCTGTGCTGCGAGGGGATGCTTTGCGGTGACCCATCTTTAGAGTCTGGTGCGCGAGTACCGCTGTGAGCATAAGTACAAGCGTTCGTATAATTGGCTAAGCCTGGGCAGATATGAATATGTTTATGGCCCTGCTGTTCGATAATAGTTATTTAGAAAGAGGCTGGTGTGACTTAATAAACCAAACAGTTTGCAGTCTACCATTAAGGAAAATGAGCCACTGTGTTGATTTTATCTTATGACGGATTGTATCTTGAAGTCAAAATTTGTAGCTTCAATTGTAGTAAACATTTCGGGCGGAAGAGTTTGGTAGATTTATTCACTACTGTCAGTTGTTCATTCGACATACAAAACACATACCTGCAAAGCCGAGACTTATTGAGGATTTGTTCAGCAGCAAAGTGGCTGTTGTTATTATCTCTTGACATCGTATGATTGTTTCCTTTGGTTTGTGAGAGTGCCGCATGTTTTAATCCAGATCACACAGTGTAAAGCTAGAACAATTACAGAAGAACCCCTACAACGTCTGGGTCAACCCAATAATGATTTTGTCCTCTATTCAACGCATACAAAATAATTACATAGAACATACGCACTTTAATTGTTGTTTGTGCATTGAAGAAACGCAACCGTATCCTGTGTTGTGTTCGTGCATTGTATATACTTTAATAATAGTATGACTCAGCACGTCAAGCGTGGCAATGATACAAGAACTCCTACACTGTTGAAATTGCAAGAAACAACGCCCATATTTATATTTTTCGGTAATAGAATCATCAATATTGTATTCTATACCTGTGGCAGTGATTCATTTTACTCCACGCCCCATACCTGGTAACACTGTGATCTTTTGATGTAACTTTATGGGATGCCTTGACAAGTAGATTCTTTTGGGCGATGTTCCTTAAAAGTCCCTGACGTCTACACGGGCTCTGTTATCTAAATTCAAGCAAAAGCGAATGCATTTGTTTTGATCGGTTTCAATCTTCGTTTTTAATCTCGTATTGAGTTCCGCATACGAGACATTGAAAGGATAATCGAAACGGGGTTGTCTTAAGGCATTGCAATGTAGCCTGCGCAGAAAAGAGGCCTAGTAAAGATAATTCTATAATCTATACAGAAATCGCAAGTAAAACGAAAGGCTTGAATTCATATTTTAGCATGGTATCAGCTGCTTTGACTTTTCATGCAATTTTAGTAGTAAAATTCATTGTCTTGACTAAGATAAAAAGCATTTCAGCACTGACACGGGCATCTGATATGTAAAGCTCTTGTTAATACGAGTTTCTCACCTACTTAAAAATCAGTTTTGTAAATTGATAGTAATCATTTTGTTGATATTTCGTCATTCTTTTAAAATAAATATATTTGACAGTCATGCACGAATTGTGACAAGGATGATACCAACAGCTCTTGGTAGTAGATAACAACCCGGTGTCCAGTTTTGTACATAAGCAATCATTAACTTATGTATTAAATCGGATTGGCAACATAATTTATTTTGTCTCAATTTAATTCATTCAAATTCCATCACTATAAGGGGAAATTAATTTCAGGGTGCATAAATGAACATTTCATCACTATTTTCAATTTCTATAGCTTCTACCAGGCTGAAAAAGATAATGAAAACTGGTAGTGGGCTGTGTACGTAATTCATTTGGTCTTGAAATTTAATATTATATTTGTAATCAGCCGAAAGATGAATAAGAAAATCAAAACAAAAAACCAAGTAGGGCCTAGAGTTTTTAACAATACACCTAAAATTGATGGTCACAGCATCAGGTAGCTGGAAACCAATTACCTAGAATCATTGTAAATGTAATGATCAATTGAACCCAAGAAGCTATATTGCATGCATATTACCGTAGCGATTTGGACAAGTAACAAATGAACATATATTTGGAAAAGTAATCTTACATTGCTGAAACATGGAGAAGTTAGTGATCTAAAACATAGCTTGTGTAGACTTCAGACGTCGTGGACGGAACAACGCCGTCGAGCGCAGAAATATTGGTGTCGCAAAACTATCTGATGCGTACGAGTGCATGGTATTTATGTAACAAAATTTTAACCTCACCTCAAGTACGTTAACATTTTTTGGAAGACCTTTCCTTATCAAGCAAAAAGCTAACGGACCGACATAAATTCAACACCTTTCTAGTAAGGAGATAAAAGAGATAGGGACTATATTAATTTAGTTGTATACATGGTTGGCATGAACGTACCATTTTGTCTTCTCGTTTAACAAAATATCTTTTGGGTCGCTTTTTTGTAATAGGTGGACAGGAAGTCCACCAAAAAATCTCGGCAGGATTTAGACACCAATGTATGTACATTTCTTGTTTTAAGCATCGTACAGTTTCAGTATTAGTTAAAATTTAGAAATGATTACTTTTATACAAAGGTTTCAGAGTGTGTAATTCAAAGGAATTGCTATTCTTTGTACATGACGCTGACCAAAGGAATTATTATGGTAACTGTTGCCCTCAAATTTTCTTTGATTTATCTAATACTGTAACTGCATCATTTTCGTAAGGAAAGGACTCAATTCCGAAAGAATTCATAGGTTGCCTTTTTGAAGTACTTTTAATTTCTTCTCCCTTGCACGCTGCACTTGACGTGTGCTCATCGTGTTTGTCTTACGCTTCACAAGTTTAAAGGCTACTTATTTGATACAACGCCATGCTCAATATTTAAAGCGGTAGGTTTGTAGAACTTTAAAGTGGTACGTTGTTCTGCATCAGGTTGACAATGCGCAGAACCAATATCTCCACGGAGAGGGTCATCTACACCACGTTAGTTCAGTGTCAATTTATGGTATCTGCACATGCATCGTGTAATTTTTGAAAGCTTACTCTTAGCTTCTCGTCACCTTCACATCATCCTTTAGAGGGCTACGCCACTCAAACGTTGATAACAGATTGATCACTAGTTTTTGTTTGTTTACACAATTAAGACAGTGTTAAAAAAGTGCCATTACCTATAATTGTGATATTTGTAGCATTGGTAAGTTACGTAACGTCTCAATTCAAGTTACTTCTTTAAGGTTAGTGTGTATTTGAATTCAAAGAAATGTCTATTTCGGTGAAGTCTGTATGCTCTCTTAGAAAGCAAAACGCTTAAATCCAATGAGCTTTACCTTGATCCTAATTCGGCTTTAAATTAATAGAGATGCTGACCTCAATAGTATTACGCTTAATTTAGGATTAATGTACAAACCTTGTGTTTTTCGATGAACCAACAATATTTGCTAGCCTCCTTTCACAGCTTTACAAGTTTCTGTTTGACATCCACTTCAGCGGAAAACACAGCTGTTTATATTTGCCTGGATATTTGTGTACCTGAAACGTGCCTACAAAAGGAAGAGCACTTGTCCCATGTTAATAATTTTGATATTTTCTCCTGTGCGGCAATTTGCAATTTAGGTTCTTTTGTATTTCAGTGTACAGGATCTTTGGAGGTTGAATTGTGAGCTGATTGGTTTGTATATTATGACGGGGACGTTCTGGAATTCAGTGGTTCGCGGCATTTTTTATCTTTGGGACCCCCTCGTAAGAAATTATAATAATCTTAGGACATAGGGTTGCTTAAAAAGTAATTCTCGTATGTTTACTTAGCAAAACCTATTATCGTAAACTCGCTTAGGGCCACAATGGAAGAAGATCGAAATTTACAAGACGTACTTAAACACTGGTTGGCCTTTTTAATCAGTGCTTTCGCCTACAACCATATTTTGTATTCAGCCCCTGTTAATAGTTTCCTCAAATTGTAAATGTCGATGCTTTATTGTTGTCTTATTCTTACCTTGTGAGCTAATGACTAAAGTTTATGAGTACTTATACGAGACAATTTACACGAGTTATACTCTTCAATCTGTATCGTCCCTCAGGACTTCTATGCAATAGGTTATCACAGACATGAAAACATTGCCTTCCTTGCAATTTTGGCAGTGTTGAAAAGCCATTGCAAAGAAGCGTTTACATAACCCATAGTATAGACGTTGACTCCTTCGAATCCTAAACCGTGTTACGGACATCAACTGTTAGCACCTAATGACTGGGGTAATGGACTACGTAATAATTGGTTTAGAAACAGAGATGTGACTTATTTTGAAGCAGTGTTCTCTTCTCAGACATGGTGACAGCTTGAGATGCGTGGTTCCTGGTTCACCACACCAGAAAAAAAAGTAACTTTATAGGTCTTAATCACTAAAGCTAATCATTGCCATCTTGGTAGAAAATGTTGGATTGGCGCATCCGAAGGTTGCTTCGTCTGGGCTTTCTAAAATTTTAAAAGAAAGCGGCTCAAAACATAAAAAATTATTATTATAAATTAGGGCATGTCGTTAACTTTGTATAGCTACGTATCAAAATTGGGAGCAATGGTAAGGTTGTATACAGGAGCTGTGCCTTAGAAGAACATCCTATGTGAGTCGAAGTTTTTGAACGTATGAGGAGTCAGCTATTTGTTATGCATAGTTAGTAAATATATAGATCAAAGTGCCTGGCATAGGGCGGACACAATAGTTTCAATCCCAATTAAGTAACGAAAACGGACTTTTTGCCGTCAAAGAGGGCAGGCATTAGTAACGTGCTTAGTAACCATGTCTTCCACATGTGCTTTACTTCCAACATACTGCAAAACCCTGAGTACAAGGTGATCTAAATGAGAGGCCCGATTTATAATAAGCCCAGAGAATATTGGAAGATTGATAGTAAACGGGAAAACATTGTGCACGATTAGGGTATATCTCTTATTCTGTCATTGATTTAACTTTTTGCAAACGCTCTCCATACATTAGCCCCTATTTTGTCATGCAGCTTATATTAATACGTAATTTATGTTCCACCCCCTTGTATGCATGTCAATTAGGAGCTGTTTTGATCGCTCAAGAGACTTCGCAATTCTTTGAGTAACGGCTCAGGCACGTGTTCAAAGACATCTTCCGTAACTGAGCATTTTGCTTTTGCTATCGCTTTTTCAGCTTACCTTGTCCCTATAACTTGCGTTGTCATTTATGCCAGCGAGTAGCACTCGCAATCGTCAGGAATATGAGGTACAACAAGCATTATATGGTAAATCAAAACATGGATACAGTATAGTTTTGTTATTTCTAGTCCATGGCTTTGACTGTGTAAAGAAGATCTGCCAATTATCGTTCACCACTTTTTAACTTCAACCTCAATAATTATTACGTCAATCAGTCAATTTTATCTCATGCTTCGATTCAGGTGTTCAATACGAAGTTTTCATATCTAAACGCAAGGACTGTGAACATGAACACCCATTCTAGGTAGCATTCAATGTGCATGCTGGCGCAAACAGGATAACTAACTGTTGCAAGATGTACAGACTATTCTTTCTATTACTTAGCAGATGCCAGATAAAGATATTACTAAAGGTGGCAGAGTTTATGATGTCTTGAGTCTCTTTCTTTTTTGGGAACTACGTTTCGAGAGAAAATTCTGAGGTCTTGAAGCCTGAAGATTGGAGACGTTTCTGTAAAAACGTAGCTCGTAGAAAGACAGAGACATGATAAACTCTACCATCTATGGCAATGACTAAGTCGAAAGGTATTAGAGTATTTAGAAGGTATTCCTGTTCGTTTAGCTTGTAGATACGAAGTAGATACTTTCTATAACACATACAAGATACAAGATTCTGGGATATATTTTTAATTTAGCGAGGTACAGGGAAACCCAAGTACTAAAAATGACTAGTTCCTAAACGAAACTCCGACATGTGCACCACTTTTGGGCTCTTTGATAGGGAATGTTGAAATGGCTTCAGATACTAGTATCTGTATCATTAAGAAATTAAGGCAGTGTTTATTAAGACCATTATTAGCATTGTACAAGTTATACGGATTAAGAGTTGACAATTTAAGAAGATATTGTTAGGTACGTTAGTAGTTTGAAAGACTGATATGTATTTTCCAAAACCTATCTTTGTTGCAGCCAAGACTTGAAAGAGCGGGGTATGACTGCAGTTGTCGACTTACGAGGAGGAACATGGAAGGACTTAAAACCATTACTAAGAACTATTGAGGTAAGATCTGACATGTTTAGTCATTAGATGCAAACAAGATTAGCAATGACATATGATGTGACCGGCTCATGTACTCTTAAGGTAGTACCCGAACAGGCGTCAAGCAGTGCAACATCGTACCTTCACCTTTTACAAATTTTCCGCCAGCACTTGCGCCCCTATACAATTTTGTTCAAAGGTCTTCCCCTCACATCTTTTAACCAATTACAAGAATATTATTAACCCTATGAATATTAACTGATAGTTCTTGGTTACGACTTCCACGTGCAATGGTAACTTTCAATAGGAATAGCAGATCTTCTTTAATTGTTTCTAACCCTTTAAAAATTTGTCGATTTTGGTGCAATCCGTACTCTTTCAGGTTGTTTATGATTTCATTACCGAAGTAGTCAAGGATGGAAGCTCCGTAAGGTTTCCGAAGCGCCTACATCGCCTTGCATTACACTTACAACCAATGAACCGTGATATATTAGTAGTTGTTTCCTCGAACTTGTCATTTTAGATAAGTCGTAGCATTATAGAGTCATAAGTTTATAGTCATTAGACTTGTGCATTTTAACTAATCAAAAAGATCTTATGCGTAATGTTTAAGACAAAGGACTGACAAACCACCTTTTTTAACTTCAGTATTTATAGTTAAACCTCGTTTTTTTTTGAAGCTTCAAATACCCAACGGCATCTTTACAACATCGTTTGCCATTTTCATGGAATATATTGTAGAAATAGTTAAAGTTGTTACTCACAGGAGATAAAATGCAGCATCGAGCATGTGTGCAAACAATTTCAATTCACCCTCTATGTTCATCCATTGTACTTTCGCAGTTGCATTTTGAGTCACTACTGCGTTGTGAGTAGCCACAACTATAACGTTTCCCAGGTGGGATCATTCCACACCAGTGCGAGGCTTTGTACTCATAGTTATGTGAGTTCAACTACCAGGCTGTGCTAAACGGATGACGTCCTAGTGTTCATTGGGATAGAGTTGGTGATCGTTTTGCATAAAAAGAGGAAAGCCTTTTTGTATCTTTCTTTTGGGCATGATCCTGAATGTGTTTTTCCTTTCACTAGGGTATCATCCTGTCATTTGTATCTTTTCTTTGGAGGAGACGAATGGGGATGACATTAACTCAGGCATAAACTAACAAGTGTTTGATAAACTAGGAAGTTGCACAACATAAACAATATTTCTTAATATACTATTCTTTACCATTGTTTTAAAACATGCTATTCTTATTATGGCATTGATAGTCTGGATTCGTGCTTTGCTTACGGTAACCGCGAGGATGGCTTGGACGGCTGTAATCCAAGTTGCGTTTGCTGAATATATCTGCATAATTTCATAACCATTGGTTATGCATGCCTAACACTGTTCATTGCCATTCATATGTGCTATCTGACTTTTAATACGGCTTCTCCTTTTCTGTCTTCGTTGGGATAATGTCTCCGCCAAATAGGAGAGAAAGTCCAAAAAAATTGTTTTTTATAACGAATCAAATAGATGATAAACCTTCAGCGTTGATTTGTGATTTACCTAATAACTGGCAACATTTATAACACTAAAGGTGAGTATGGTAGACAAGAGAATTCGAAGATGTAATTTTCTCAAAGATGAAACAATTTACGACAGAGTTTTAATGAGACAGAGACTGCTCACGTAAAAGATGTATGAGATGGAGAAAAGAGAATGGTAGAAACAACCGAAAACATCGAGATTGAAATCCTTTTGTACCCCGTAGTAATCGCGTTAGCAATTGTATTAATTAGAGTCATTAGGCTATCGGTATCGTGTTTCGTGTTGACAGTAGCGTTTATAACTGTGCAACCCTCCTGTCGGCTTTTTTAGCAAGCATATGTAAACTAACCTTTAATTTTCATCGAATCGGACATTATTGCTATGATTTCCACGGACTGTTTTCCTCTTTCTAGGGCCTATGGTTACGTTTAATTTCCATTTAAATCTCCTGTCTTTTGATGATTTGCTCTTAGGATTTTAACCGAAGATTGTAATCGGACTGTGTCTACTAGTTGCCCTTTCTGCCCCATTCCTGTGTCAATGTGTCACATGTAGACTATTTCGAATCCGCAGGAAACGGTTGAAGACTTTATAACTTTTAACAAAATACTTGTCAGTAAATGTTTAAATCTAACAACTAGGGATCTGTTATGGATAAGGAAAATTTTAACGTGACAGTCTTGGTAGCCTTGTACATCAGTTTTAAATGTTAGAAATCTTCTGAAGAAAATTCCATAAGGATTAGACAAGAAATTTATGGTGGCTTTTGGAAATAAAACGTGGCCCAGATGTCACAAGGAGTATTACAGACTGCAAGGCTTAATTGGATCTGTTGACTCTCCTTACTAGACAATTATGTAAGAAGGTTATTTATTTTGTCGAGCGTATATTTGTATCTGCCCAGCTTACGAATCCTTGAGAAGCTCAGTTCCACGGTAAAAGACAAATTTGATGTTATCAAAAAACCCCAACTCCTTAATAATCCTGGATCCAAATTAAAGTATATGAAGCAGAGCATCCTTAATATGTGCATGTAAGTGTTGTGCATCACCGAACTTAGGAACAAGGGTTTGGTTTCCTCCGAACACTAAAACTAATACATGAAAAGAGGAAGTACCTATTCGCTGATTGTGTAACATTATGAGTTCTAGCTGACACTGCTTTTATAGAAGAGATCACCAAGCCGTATCTAAAAAGCCACCGTTGAATTAGTCTTTTAAACATTACTTGGAAATAGGACATAAAAAAGGACATAAATCAAGCCAAGATGGGAAAGCTGAGGCTGTGTGGACCATGCTCTTTACTGTATGCTGGCTACTAAAACATCGATGGTGCTATAATTAACTGACTTTTTTGTGCCTTATCAACTTAAATGCGGCATTCAATTTACTCCATAGAGAGTACCTTTGGAATACAATTAGGAAGACCGGCCTACACACAAATCTACGTCCACTAATCAAAGCGAATCTACGGAAGAGGAATCAAGATCCTTTACAATACGAGCTGGTATTCGGCAGGGCTACATAGTTGCCACCTACAATGTTTAAATTTGCCATAGACTGGATGGCCCTCAAAGCTTGACAGAACTAGCGTAGTTTATATATCAATCACTAGAATTGCACATCAGATCTTGATTTCACACTGACTTCTCATGATGTGGTTTGGATTCAAGAATGCTTGACAAAGTAAATGAAGTGGCACTGTCAGGTGGACTTCTCGTCATTGTGGTAAAGATAAAAATCATGAATTCTGCTTCCAACTTAGTATGCAACATGACCCTTAATGGTAACCCAATAGAAAATATCAACAGTTACGCTCATTTGTATGCGCAAGTGACGTGGCTAATGAAGATAGCTGACATAAGTAAACCGTTGTCTTAAAATCATCCTTGTAGTTAAGTACACAGACCACGTCACAAACGAAGCTCTCAGACTAAGATGTCGCATCGACGTGACAGTTCGATGATGTAATTCGAGAAAGTGACCTCAAGTGGTTTGGTCATATTCTGAGAAAAGGGCGTGTAGAGTTTAGAAAGCAGACACACTTTAGAAAGCAGATACACTACACATCCCCACTGCAAGGATAAAAAGGAAGGGCGTGGACACAACAAGGTATGAACAAAAGTGTCATGCCTTGTAATTGTCGAATCGTGCAAGAGGGGTATGTGCATATAATATTCAACAAGGGAAGAGTGAGAGTAATTGGTACCTCATACATGGAACAGCTTTCATTGTAAAGCCTTTATTGCTTAAGCTGTAGAAATATCTGTTCCCAGAAATATTAAACGGGCTTTAAATTGTGCGGAAAGTAATTAGCCATTCCGGAATTAAAACAACGAAGTTTCTATCCAAACTGTCAGTTAGTTCTATCAGAGATTTGATGAATAGGCAAATGGAAAATGTGAATCTTTTATGAGATATAGATTGCTGATGATCCAAATCCTGTTCTCAATGATGTCCAACAAAGACCAAAATTGTGATCATTTTTGAGGTCAATACCATGTTCCAGGTGGACATTTTGAATGTACTATTCACATGAGAAACATGGAAAGTTTCGGTTAGGGCACAGACCTCAAGGCACTGTAGTGAATCTTATATCATCTATGGACACAAACTTGCGTAAGGTTGCCACAGTAGAGGTTTCAAAAGGTTGCGTGTTCATCTCACGTCAGGGTCACCAATTATAGGTTACGTGATCAATATGTAACCTCTATCGACTTCTGTAGGCGCGATGGTAGCAGCAATACTGTTGAATCCAGGCATCAAAACTAGTGTAGACAACTAAGATCATTACCATCAGCTTGTAATTTAAGTCAGAATGAAAGTATATATATTGATCTACATAGACGAGTACGTATATAAGTGGAAACACATAATAGTTAAAATTAGAGATAGAAGGAAAATCTCTACTATGGCAACCTTTCATAAGTACGCCCATAGATGATGCAAGATTCATCACAGCACATGTATGGATAACAAATGGAGGCAAATCGATAATCCAGAAGCCAGAAAAAGGCATTCAAACGTAAAACAGACACATGAGATTTTCTCGCATCTTTACAAGTATAAATAAGACGCAAAGAGCATGTATTTTTCTTGATTATTATTAGAGAGTGTCCTTGTAAAAGGAGTAAAGAACACTACAACATTGTTAATGGTATAACGCAGGTTGGATTGAGATACTCAATTTTCTGAGCGGTATTTTGTTGGCTAATTGTTTTGCCTTCGGAATTAGACCAGCTTTTTGAATGATTTGATGTTCAATGTTGTTTAGATAATTGCACATTACCTGTTATTACAAATGTTAAATACACCGTCGGTGCTGGATAGTAGAATTTCCGAAGTCCAAATGTATGGAAAGTCAGTGTTTAAAGTGAACGGGGTGGATGGAGCCATTTCTCCTTTTGTAGGAAGTTCCTCGCCCTGTAGGAGTTCTCGTATGCTATAAGTAGAGGCCGACCGTCGTCAAGCGACTTTATGTAACAGAAGTACCGTCAGCTTTGGAATACGTACGAGCTGTACACTATAGTGGCAAAATGGAAAGAGTTAAGTACAAAATGTTGAAACAGGACACCAATATACTTAGGATCGATGAGAAAAGGTGGTCAAACAATGGCTCTTTTATGATCCACGCTGAAGGAGACAAGTATGAAAGAGATGTAGCCTTTTTAATGGATCCATGAATGTTGTAGATATCTGTTCTCGGTTATTCGGTAGTAAGTGAAAGAATGTTATTGGTCAAAATTCACATGTTTTGGGGTGAGGTTAAAGGAGGGGAAAAGACGACCTCGGATGCAGTAAAAAGATGTACTATTAAAAAGTGCCGAAATTGATTTGAAAAGAAAAGTAAAGAGGCAAAAGAGGGCTGGGTTAATGTTCAACGTGCTTAAATAAAACGACAATTCACCAAAGACCTTACGATTAACAAGAAAATAAGTGAGATGTCATGTAGGAAGTCGAACTGCGCAGGTTTTGGTTGTTTCAATGCAAAAAAGATCCATCTCAGTTGAAAAAGAGGCAATTCAGAACAAATGTTTGAGATCCATGTCATGATGTAAGAATCGTACTGCCCGTTTTCTTAGACTAAGTATAAGGTCCCAATATATTCCATTGGGAAATGAGTACAGCAGTATGGAGAATGAAGAATAAAGCATCTGGGCCAGATGGAATTACTGTGGAGATGAGTAATTTACGAAAGGATTAAAGGGTTGAGAAACTGACATGTGTCATCAATGCCATATAAGTATGGAATAATCCCTGAAGATATGAACAAATCCATATACATTACCGAAGAAGCCTGGTTTGGTGGACTTTGATTTACTCAGGACGTAAACCTCATTAGCGAAATCACACGAAACGTTCTCAGAACGTCTAAGAGCGAACGAAAAAAATATAAAATGTGAGATTGGACAACTCTTGAAGCAGGAATACCAGCATTGCTTATGAGTAATACAAAAAAGGTCGCTTGAAATGCAGAAGATATCTACATGGGTACCTACAGAGGTGTGTTATGTCCCAAGACCTTTTCAACTAGGCTACTACTATGCTACAATGAAGTGATCCCAAGAAATCATGATGTAGGATTGGGCTTGAATGTTGGCAGATCGTACATAACTAATTTACCATATGCAGTTTCACTTGCCGAGTCAGCAGACGACCTCCAGTAACTACTAGAACTCAGTACTTAGAGTAAGTGACTAGTAATAATTATCTATTAGTTACGAGGTAACGGAATGCACGGTCATCTCTGAGAAGAAAGATATCCTGAAATGTACTTTAAAAGTGAAGGGCAAATAATCAAACAACTATATTCATGAAATTACCTGGGAATTACTTAAGAAGAAAATGCACTATATGAACCGAAAGAACGATTGCGCTTGCCAAATCATATTTTTAAAGCTGAAGGGCATACAAAGAAATGCATCCATCAGTATGCCGACGAGGGTGATGGCCATAAACAGTTATGTATATCAGGTGCTGATGTATTGTAGTGAGGCTTAGACCATAACGTCTGATGTGAAAAGGCATTCGGAAAGTTTTGAAATGTAGTTCTTAAAGCGCTCGATGACTATTCTATGGACAGACAAGTGGACAATTACTAGATGTTGAAAAAGAGCTGAAATAAGAAGGAAGTTGCTTTTTGTATGTTGGAACGATACGGATGAGGTTTGGGTGTGTGCTCTACGTAAAAGTGGGCGGGAGAGTCAAGGATTGACTTAGTAGATTGACTTGAGTAGATTGAGTTGAGAGAGAAGGAGGGATTAGAGAAAGGAAACGGATGTCGAATTTAAAGGAATAGATCGTAGAAAGAGGAAGAAAGTACCATGTGGTGGTGCTATTTGAGGTGGCTGATGACAGATGGAAGTGGCATACCATAGGCCACTACTTCACCGGATATGGCACTTAAAGAAGAATATCATCCGCAGTCTTTAAGTGCTTCGAGGTTGCCATGTAATATAGATCGGTCGATATATATGGAAACCATTTTGATATACTAATTCAGGGCTTGGAGAATACAGTTTCTGCGTTGATTGAGACGATGCAACAGACTGTTTTGTCAACCTAATTCTGAGTTAATTTACTCATTACCACCGGGCGGCAAAAAGGGTTTGGCCAAAACAGAAGGCGTACTAAGACAGCGCAGAGTTGTGTTTTTGTTTTACTTGACCTATGTCTTTTTATGTCTGAACAGGAAAACGTTGCTAACTGCAGGAAGGTATACGTAATCAAACCCGATGACTTTTGGGAAAAACGAAGATCGAGTCTTGGCTACAAGACCCACAGGACGTATCACGATTTTGAGGTAAGAGTCACAACCTTGTTATGTAGGTATGTATGCATGCATGTATGTATGTATGTATGTATGTATGTATGTATGTATGTATGTATGTATGTATGTATCTATGCATATATGTATGTATGCATGTAT
>JAAAKM020001895.1:0-14071 GCA_010016025.2 Alatinidae sp. Z8VKAUB7J3 | reverse complement strand
AATTCTACCCCCCGGTACAAAAATTTTACCCCCCTAATGAATTTGAGCACCGGTCAGATTTTGGGCTGAATCCGCCCCTGGTGCCTTCACGAGGACAGTAAATTATTCTCGGAAATGTTGAATAATTTATGCCGGAAGAAAGGAAATTTCTCATTTAAATCTTTTCACGTTGTTGTATTTGCACCTCGTACCTATGTTTTAACATAATTCTGAATGGTCGTGCCCTATACATTAAGCCGGATCAGTGTAATTAACTTTTTTCGCCTTAATTAGGGGTCACTTTGCGCCCGTTTGTGTGACTATTATTTAGAGGTTGTTGTAGTTCTTATCTAGATATTATATAGGAGTTTCTATAAATGTAATACATGCGTATGAAGTGATCATTCTTTATGACTTGTAAAAAGGCAAAAATTAAAAAAATAAAAATTTTGAACAATATGAAAATAAAATTTAAAAAATTAAAAAATTAAAATAATGAAAAAATATAAAAGTTAAAAACTTTATGAAAGTGTATTATCATATTTATCTGTTACACTAAATACCTTAAATTCATACACCTATATATATAGGTAGAGAAATCAACTTTCAAAGCTCGTTATACAACTTCCTAAGGATCGTCAACAATGTAAGAACTTGGAGGAACTTATGGACAGAGAAACACTAAGATCGGTAGATCCCTTTGAGAACCAACCTTAGTAACATCAACATTGTCTGCACATAAACTAGGTCTTTCTCAAGTCGCATGACCTTGGCTTGCATTGCCCTATAACGTACATGTGACTGGAATTCAAAATAATCACCGAAATTTACTTTTTGGGGGGTTGATATAGGGTTAGCTTTGCAGGTGGATGCATACAAAGCAACCACTGTTTGCAACCTAAGAGTTATTATCTATAATTTAATATTTAAACAGAAGCTTTAGAAACGAGGTTTTTGTTATTGAGGATATAACTATGATTTCTGAATTTAGATACCTGCTGCGCAATCAGTGCATAAACCTATCAAGAGAGAAATTTTACTTCTCATTGTTTATAGTAACCAAAGGAAGAGGGAAGGCGGCAGGGAAATACATATCCTCGCATCCTTCCATGTTCACTGAGAATTCTCTTGCTTTTTTCTTGGTTTCAATGTGTTTTCAAGCACTATGTTTGTTGAGAAGGTCTTTCTCTGTCTGCACGTGCATACTATAGTTCTTTTAACTTTTTATTCTAACATTGACGCAATATCAAACATATGGAGGTCACGTTGTAAAAGAAATGCTGTTTTTTATCATATCAGAGGTAATTTAAAATTGAACGTTACGGCCTTGGATACATTTATCGTGAAAACAGACGAAGAATGTCTGGGAAAGTGTATCATCGACGAGGTGTGCAAGTCAGTGAATACCAATGGCACAGAAGATAACGAAGTAACTTGTACCCTTTACCAATACGACAGAAACACACATTTAAGTTCGTTAGAAGAAAAGGATGGCTACAGATTTTACGATACTGGCTATTACAGTGACAAGGTAGGCATATTCATGTAGACATTTATTTTCTCAGTTGTAAAATTTCTAGGTGCTTTATTGCCAAATTTAAATGATTTTTAGCTTCTAAGAGTTTGCATTTTTTACGACCAATTTTGGTCAGCACCTCTATAAAGGGAGCATTATGAAAACAAGGTATTTTGGATGCTTTAACTCTCATTTGTATGGGTATTTTTTGTTAATTTTTTTGTGCTTAACTTCAATCGGTTTGGTTTTGTTTTTGATAATCTGCTTTTATGTTCTATTTATGGTTAAATACTTGAGAGCAAATTTTATGTTGATTCCTATTTTATATAGTTTTTAATTCTTGGTATGTGATTTAGCTAGTTTATGTTTTCATGGAAAATGGATACATACATAGAGATGTTCCAAAATTCTTGCCAAAGTTTATTCTTAATAAACATCTATGTAGTTGTTTTCTGAATATACATCTATGTAGTTGTTTTGCAAGTTAAGTTTAAGTTCAACCATCATAAAGATATTTAGTTTTTGAAGTGCTTTCGCTCATCTTTTTGCTGAACTGCTCTGGTTGGGAAATGAAAACACCATTTCTTAAAAAAAATTGATGCAAGTTGCAGTGATGTTTGTTACTGAAGCCTCCTTTAAATTGTTAACTATATACTGCATGTGTGCTGTCCTGTCTTCTCTAATGAAGAATGGGACTTGACAATGAAAACAGAGTAGTAGCTGGTAGATGTTAAATGTTACTGACTGAGAGTTATCCGGATGACGACTCCCAGCATTAGAGAATATACTCGTCCCCACTTTCTGCTGTTCTCTCCGTGAGGCAAAATTAATTTAAAATATTTTAAGTCTGTTTATTTCTAAGGATCCAAGTTTTATCTTACACCAAAAAGACATTTTCAAAGTAACAAAGATGCAAATTAGACTCCTATAAATTCTTAGCACAAACTTCGAACAATAGTAGGGAAATACTCATGAAGGTATGCATATATGCCTGGGCAACTACTGTGAAAACAGAGACAGAGGGAAAGATTTAACTTTTCTATTTAAAATTCGCGCGCTTTCAAAAGACTCTTCTGAACGAAAAGTCCTAAATTGCTGCTGTCTCTTGAAACTATTTTCACCCATTCAGCAACTGGGTCATGCATTTCGATGGCCATGGACAGCGAACCCATCAGGGTTGCTAATCGATATACTATTGAGGGGCAAACGCCAAAAATGTTCAGATTCGCGTACCTATGAAAATCCATAAAGCAGTCTGTTATGCCTGGCAGAGATCCAATAAAATGTTTTATTCCTAAGTTTCAAACAGAAATTTGGGAGGTCAACTTTGGCGAATGATTTCAGGAGTCTGTGTTATCGCGGCATGTGGTCCACAAAACTGCTTTCAGCTAGAAGAAAATATTTTAGTTGTGACCTAGCTTGTTTTATTTAAAGACTCTCGACATAATTGTAATTGTGCTAACTGACTGGTGCCATAGACCACTTTGAAGAGATTTAATTTCTATCAATACGTATACGAGGTCATGCTAACGGGTTGCTAGGACTTAATGAGGATCAACACCAGTTACTTGGAGTAAGGAGGGCCTTGCATAAGTGAAAGGGACCACCAGGATAGACAAAAATGTTTCCTTTGCATACACATTTTTAAAAGAACAATTGTCATAAGTACACGTTATAAGCCTGAAGCTGAGTTTGACAGTTTAAGAAAAACACAAGGTTGGATGGAAAGCTTTATGTACATAAATATTCTGGAATAAGAAAGAACATAACGAACACTGTTAACTATGCAAGCATCTCTTTTGAGGATCAGCCCACAATCAAACTAATCACAAACTACGTAAAAATTGATAGTTTTTCGTAAAACAAAAGTTAAAAAAGACAAATGAGACACTTTTTTCCTTAAAATAGCTTTTGCTAGCATCATAAAGGAAAGCATATTGCGTCCAAGGCAATAACGTTAGCAACTAGAAATGTCCGAAAGCAGCAAAACTCAACTGGACAATTTTTAACCAACAGTGTGGCTTTAATCTAATAGAAAAATTCATAATAATTAAGCGTGCTCTTTTGTTAACGTTTAATAATTCAAGAATCCACTATGTCACAGTTCCCATTAATTACATTTTAGGTCTATACTTAACATCATTGCTGTACGACTGCTGTGATTGCATAGTTTTTTCTGCGCTACAAAAGGAGAATATTGCACGAAATAGCGAAAACATTGTGTACTTAGAAGCTTTTTTCGTCTGACACTCCTCAGAGTACTAACGTCAGAATGAACGAAATGAAGTGTGTGAAAGAGTATACCGAACTTTATTTTTAAAAGAGCGAATCAGAATTTGAACTGCTGTGTTTTTGAACCAATCAGCATCCACTAGAGCAAGATTAATTAAATAGGCCTAGTGAGAAAACGAACTCTTTCTGTCCTCTTCCCCTTGTCGATGGACCTAAACTTAAAACGCACAGTAACTGCCGTTTTTAAGAGACAGTGAAGCAGTTAAAGCAAATTTGATGAACTTTAAGATCCGCATATTTTCCCTTTATGTCAAGGTGGGACCACATTGCAGGAATCTCAAGGGACCAAATCCATGCAACTCAAGTAGATGTATCGACGACTGCATTAACAAAGTGAGATGCTCACGTTACAAAGGTACGTAATTGATGACCTTTAAAACGTTTTAACAATAAATCAGTATTATACAAACAGTTGTTAGGATAACTCTGTCCAATGGTAATGTTAGTGAATCCTCTTTCGGCTGACATTGTATGTTTCAGACAAGTTATTCATCTCAGACCCCATTAGTTATCTGAGTTCAAAAGGCTTCCAATGGATCCTACTTGAGATCAGTTGCGAGCATAGTTGTGCAACGTAGTCCTTACCAAACGATTTAAGATTTGCACTAAAACTTGCTTCTTTATGGTAGTTGTTTGCAACTGAATGTATAAAAGGGATTGAAACGGAAGAAGGAAAGGCATTGTGAGATTTTGAAAGGGAAATACAACATAAGTACTTAAAAGAATTTGAAGAATGTAAAGAATGAAAAAATGAAAAGAAGGAAAAGAAGGAAAAGATGGAAAAGAATGAAAAGAAGGAAAGAATGAAAAGAATTGACAGAATGAAAAGAACAAAAAGAAGGAAAAGAAGGAAAGAATGGAAAGAATGAAAAAAATGAAGAGAATGAGAATGAAAAGAATAAAAAGAATGAAAAAAGAAAAGAATGAAAAGAATGAAAAACGTGGAAAGAATGGAGAAAATGAAAATAAGGAAAATAACGGAAAGAATAAATAGAATGAAAAGTAGCAATAGACATGTGTAAAGCATCTTGTAGACCGTAGTACGTTATTTAACCAGAAATGCTGACTTAAGCACTTATGTAACGTGTGTGCGTATTTTGATTTGTTTGTGTAGATTCAAAGGAAAGCCAACATATGTCGGATGTAAATCGTTTACTTTGAAAATTCCATTGTTTTTAGATTCTGTACCGTGTTATGCTGTAGATTCGCTTATACGAACTAGAGAAAGAGGAAATCCTATTTTAAATTATTTTTGAAAGTATCATCAAGAAGAGAGGATTTGAAATGTTAGTTTTGAAAAGAACAAAAACTGTTCTTTTCAAAACTAAAATTTCGAATCCTCTCTTCTCGATGATACTTTCTCACTTTCATGGGCTTTGGATTGATGACGGGCCGGAGGGCAGTTCCTCCTTGGTCAAGTCATATGGCGCAGAGAGGCTGGTCTCCAATTGCGTTGAGCTGGATGTCGATGTCCACCGGTGGATGATTGGGAGCGAATGCGGCGACTAGAGAAATAAAAGTATGTTAACATTCGAGGTCACCTAGCTCAGTTTGTAGAGCGCACGCCGCGAAAGCGTGGGTCAGGGGTTCGATCCCCGTTGGTGACATATTTTCTTATTCTCTTGTGTTCTTTCAAATTATTTCCAATTTCCGAATAGGCATAATCGTTTAGAACTGTTTCAAAACGAAGTACAAAAACAAAGAACTTATTTATTGGCTATCGATTTTAGATCAGCTTATTATAGTTATGTCCACTTAAAAGTCTTTGAAGCCAATATTACTATCAGAGTATTCTATCTTCGTACTATTGTGGCGCTTTAATAAACAATATAAGAAGGGTGTGAAGTATAAAACTCTCAACAAATAGTAGCTAAGATCACTAAATTAAAATTAGGATTTCAAATTTTCTCTATCCTATTTATCTTTTTGGTACAACATGTCTGTTGAAACAATCTTATTGATGTGCGACAAACATGACTGCGAGCATCCACGGAATGATGTATTGGAATGGTTAAAAGTATTTGGCGAATTCAGATATCAACCAGTGTGTAGGTGATCTTAGCATGGTCAATGATTTTTCCTGTAACAATAATGTGAATAGGAAGACTGTACTACAGAAATTGTTGGGTTTTCTGTGCATAATTTGCCTTCAATTCTCCATTGTCCCATAAACGCCTGTCTTTGGACAGCCGTAAACAATAGTGGAAAAGAGCTCTCTTTTTTTTGTACTCCCCCCTCCCACCCCCTTGGAAAATATCCTGCGGAAGGTCATGTCTTGAGATGCCATAAGCCCCATTAGATTACTTGTCCTATGAAGGAACATTAAAGCATTGGGTGTGAATGTGAAAAACTGTTACGAGTGAAACTGTTGTTCTTTAATTGTTGCTACCATAATAAACATATACAAACATATCCTAACTAACTTTGATGCAAGGGATGGAGTGGGAGCTGGGAGAGGACCCTTGGGCGGGCTGCCATTTGCTCTTCAAAAAGAGCTTGCGTATGCCACTTGTCTCCCTCCTAGACCTAGTATTTATAATTTCCACGCTGAATTAATCAAGTTAAGAAAAACCAGTTCCTGTCTTTATACTAGTAGTAGACTAGAAAGGGGTTGCTCTGCAGTAAGAAAGTTATCACAGGGAGAAGTCTGAGTACTCTTAAGAGGACAGATTTCATGGAATTCCCGCGACTTTGATAAAAGAACCATGTACAAGAAAATAGAAAACGCCTGAGGTTATGCATTAACTGTAAAAGCTACTGTGCCAATCTCCTCTACTTGACTCTTCTAGCTCTATGTCACTATTTTGAATAAAAGATCTGGACTTCATCTTTTCTCAACTACCTTACTAATAAGGTAAAGGATTTGGAAAGTATTAGTAAAACGAAGTACCATGGGTGTCACTAGCTAAAGTAATTGTTATTTCTTCGTAACACTTATTTTACACAGGTTCGTCCTGTAAGAATATTCTACAGAAATACTCAAGAATACGTTTGCAGTCTGGTCTCTACTGTATCATCTACAATGGGACAATGTATAACAATGTTTACTGCGATATGACAACAGATGGAGGTAAGGATAAAACATATGAATGTAATCTCCTTGGTAATGTGGAAGGAATATCATGGAGGGCATACAGAAGTTTCATAAGAGGGGAAAATATGGGTACTCTTGAGTGCCAAATAATCGTACCCCCCACTTATTAATTTCTTAAAAATTAGAACGCCCCCCCCGCTCCTTATTAGGACTCCCCGTTTATAAATTCCAAGAAATTTTCCCAGCACTTAAAATGTAAATGATGTCTGAAAACACTGGAATAACTTTCCATGCAACATTTGATCCTGAAGCAGTTGTTAGTTAGTCAGTCAGTACGATTTTTGTCCTCATGTGTGTCATCCTTTTTCACGAAATTGAGACTGGAGTTTAGACCCCCCGTTTATTTGGACCTCCAGTTTATTAACTTTAGACCGCGATGATGACCCCCCGTTTATTCAGACGCCCCGTTTATTCGGCACTCCAGAGTAGTGGAATTACTATAAGTTTGATGGGATGGGATGTTTAAATTCAAAGTGACAAACCCCCAAAGGTAGTTTTACAAATTTGCTGAGCACGGATATAAGCAACGCCTACTACAAATAAGCAGATGACTATCAAGACACTGCTGACCAGGCAGATTGCCTTCTCCTATAAACCCTCTCTAGGTTTACATTAATGTATATAGGTTGAATATTTAGTCAAAATTGTTGTATAACGTTGTACTTACTCACAAGGCTGTGGCAATGATGCGACAGCATGCTCGAGGGAAGTATCATGTTTACTGATTCCAAAATTAGAAAAATCTGAAAAAGCATAATGAAGCGTATATATAAAGCTACTAAACTTAATGTATGAAATTCGAAGGGGGTGGGTTAGGTTGTTGCTTATGCTCCTTCTTCAATTCTTATCTGTGTTTTATGAAACAGTTTGAAAATACTCGATCGGTTTGGTAGAACCATGGAGGAATTAGGCTGGAGAGATCGATCCAATGAAAAGACGTGACCACTTTTTTCAATCCTTAATGGTAGCACACTTTAGGCAGAAAAAAGCGCGCGAAAGTTTAAGCTGTGAAAGATGTGACCGAGAGAGCACTGTTTTCCTCCTTGAGCCTTCCATAGTTACTAATCATAAATATCCAACTATGACAATTCCCTGTGTTGCCTACAACTGCACTAGTTATTGGGCCCCAAAATTTAAAGATGAGTCGAGAAGGGGCAAAGCAATCGTTTCATGGGTAAGTTTATAGCAGCTTACTGTTACTGTACATGCTAGCGGCTAGGGCTGTCAAAGAGGAACTGCTACTTAAGGTTACTGTTACCTTGATTTTATTTCAAAAGCTTTATTTCGAGGTTGACAAATATGCTAGAGCATCTATGCTGAATAGACTGCAATGGGCAACTTCAAAGGCCTCGGAGGCAGTGAATTTTTGTAAATTCTATTTTCACACAGTCCCTCAGAACAATATAGCAATACATAGACCTGCTGGCCGTAACAATGTTGAAATCAACGCGGCATCGATGAGACACTAGACAAAGAATAACTGAACTTCAACGGTGCTTTAGTAAATTGGTATCGACTGCTCCGGCGCTGTTGTTCAATGCAGATCAGAGGAAGGAGCACGCTAAACAACGTTTAAAAGTTCAAGTGGGTTTGAATTCGCCAAAGAAATCCAAGTCTCTAAGTATTACGATGGTTCAAGTTTGATAAACTGTTGAATAATGGATTTGTTTCGTCTGCATCCATCATTTCTCGCTGCTGCGAAGTTATTTCACTCTAAATTCCGTTCCAAGGTGGCTTGCACGTATACTAACGCCTGTCCATGCCTTCTCGAAGCTTTCTTCTTGCCTAAAGTGTGCTACCATGTTTGCTCTCCATGCTTGAAGAATAACAACAAGAGGAACGATTAGGTACCAATCCCTCCAGCCTAATACCTCCATGGGTAGAGCGACGAAAAACCCTCTTTGATTTGTTCAGATACGGATGTAAGGATACTTGACTCTTATGAAAGCAATTATTTGCCGAAGGCACGCCCCTTACTACTTACATTTATGCTTACTAAGTCTTATTTTCTTATTTTCTTTACTGCTTTCCAATTAGGTGGATGGCAGATCATTGGAAATGTTAATCTGAAACTTAAGAAGGATCTCAATGACATGTTACAAAGCTCTGTTCATGCAATACTTGCTCCAGGAAGTACACCATACGTTCCTGATACTAACGTTGTGAAAGAATTAAAATATCAACTCAACGTTACACAAATGCTTTTCTACTGTCATAAGGAGGCAATAAAGAATGTTACTTTCAACGTTGTGACAACAGCAGACAGCAATGGAATGGATGTTGTTGATTTCTTTGCTGGGGAAAATGCGGTTCAGCCAAGGGCATGCGATTCCTACATTATCATGGAGGATGATAACTCTCATGTTGCACGTCATTGCAATGTGTGGCAAAAATGGTGGACTCCTAAATTTACAAATAACTTTATTCGCAGCGGCTCTGATAAGAGACGAGTTGGATTTACCAATGGCTATGGGGGGCATTGCGACGATTATTACCAAGTACCACCTTTCGATTTTAAAGTGTTACTAAAAATTTTTGTGAGATAATCAGTCAGCATACAATTCTCTGCAAGTTCTCTAGCTAATAATAAGGCACGTTAAATAAAATCGTTTGATTTACTAACCGCTAGGGACAATTGGAACAATTCAAAGACGCTCCGTGTAGACAAAAATGTATCTAACAAGGTGAACCCCATAGTGAACAAGTAGATTTAGGACGATACAGTGGTATAAATTGTTTAAGCGGGTTATCAAGGTGAAAAGTAAAATAACAACCCCAAAGTTCAAACAGCCATAAAGCATTATACAATCTATTTACTAACTCAATCCATCAAACACACAACAATTCTTGATCACCAAACAGCATCTTCTTTTCGACCTTATTACAACCTCTTATATTCGCAATTTACAGTAGTTTGAAATTTGCCGATCAAAGCTATATAAACACACGTGACAAAAGATGACGAATAAGCGTAGTTATAAATAAGAAAAACAAAACAGATGAACGTGAAGTAGTAAGGCACGTATGGTACAATACTCATGACTTGTTTTGGGGGTAGATATGCTCAGTTGAATATCAAAAGTAAGCATCCAGTAAAACTTAAGTTTACTAGAAGAAACTTAATAAATACAGAAAGGAATTACCGTTACAACACTATTTTGCACAGGAGATGAGTTGCAGTTCGCCTTCGTGACAGATAAGTCATATTTATTGATAAATGTGTTTAGACAAATAAGTAATAGAGTTACAATCTCAGCAAGAAACTCAAGAAAGAATACTTTTTACAATGTGTAAAAGAAATGTTATCTTCTTCCTTAGATATTAAGGTGGGGAAAATATCAATTCTTTATGACAAGCACACTAAAACATTAAAAGTCAGGGATCCGCAGTTGATGAATATCTTCTTTTATGGCACAGGGACTTGATGATATATAACTGCAAGCCAATCCTTCATCAACTCATTAAATAAGTAATAAGAATAGTGGCAAATATGTGAAGTTGAAATTGAACACTCTCAATCCTACTCATATTGGCAAAACCCTTCATGAAATAAAGGCATCTCTCTACTTAAAGACGAATAAAGCAATCCAATTCATACACAAACCTTTTAAATCTTCTCAAGACATTTGTAAGATTTATAATCAATTAAGACAGAAATGTTAACTGACAGCTGGATAGCGGCAGGTCATCCGAAAAAAGAGAAAACTAAACGAATTAAGAAAAATTTTTGGGAAGTCGCTAAATGCATCCTCAATTTGCTCACATTTGCTTGCATATCCTCTAAATACTAGAAACGACAATTGGATCATCTCACAAATTAATAAAAATAAGGGCCTAGTTAGATTTATGTCCCGATATCGTAAATCGAAATGACATCGATCTTGTCAACAAAATATAATACTTTATTTAAACATAAAATGAAAACATGATTGATGCAAACAAGAAATGGGGAATTTACTGCAAGAGCCCTTCGTCTCTTAAGGTATGTCCGGCAATAGATTCCAGTGTTAAAATAAGTTATTTACTCTGGCTTTGTAAACCTCTATTACAATTACTGCGGTTTTCTCCGGGGATACCTTAGGGCCACAAAAGTACATGCCTTGCAGAAATTACAAAATAAGGCAGCAAGATAGCCTCTGTGAGACACCTACAGCTCTTTAACTGCATATCAGGCTATACCTTTGTTGATAGATGGATGCGTAGGGAGAAGTAAGTAATGGTTGAAAATTGTGAAATGCTCATGTGCAAGAGAAAATTGCCACATTTTCGCTGATATTCATTCCCAATTCTTCTTTACTAATAATTGTGACCTCAAACCAAGTGATACAACAGGTGTTACCAAAAACGGGAATAATTTACGTTCTATTAGGTTTTGTATATGTGGTGTCCCGGGATGGAACTGTCTTATTAAAGATATGACGTTGTTTCCACATATCGAGACATTTAAATTAAACAACTGAAAAGTGGGACTTTTCATGATCACTGGGTTAGGCGACTTTGGAGCTAAACGTTTGTACACTTTTCTCCACTTGTTAAGAAATTTTGCCAACACCTTGGTACACTAATAGCAATCTTTATAATTAAATACATGTGTGATTATGTCTACTGTTTATTACCAACAAGGTCAATTAAAAATCAGTTAAAAACTGCATTACTATACCTTTCAAAGTAGTAGTAAATAGGATTTTGTTCTCTAAATTTGTTTTCTAAATATGTTTGTAAGTTAAACGAAAAAAATTCCTTCCTTGATTACAAAAATAAATTTAGGCCTAGACCACACCAAGCCGAATCAATTTGAAAACGTAACGTTAGGTTTTAAAACAAAGTGAAAGTTCTTTGTCCAGACTAAGTTGGTACAATCACTTTAAACTGGCTTTGCGCATGCTCATATGAAATTGCATCTTGTACCCCGGAGTTCTTAGTCTTCCCATTGAAGTGTTGATTGAATTAGGATCCCTGTGGTCTTCCCGGTCCATTATTTTTTTAAAATCACACCCATTATTCTTAGTATCAAAATTACGTTAGCACATTTTTTAAACTAAGTTTTTTGTTTCTAGCAAACTCTTTCAGAGCGTGGCTCCTCGTATGGCAGCACGAAACATTCTCCGTTGTCCCAAATCCATTTCTGATCATTCTGTCCCAACTTTATCTTCTTCTTCTTCTTCTTGTTTTACCTGGTACATAAGTTTCTATAGCTTAAGTTCTATTCCATCATGCCTCGCCACATGTCCAAATTCTGTTTCTTTAAATAAAGAAAGAGCCATTTTCTTGACACCCCTAGTTCCTTATTAATGTCTACATTTCTTTTAACGTCTGTACTTCATTTTTCAAAATTTGGATTGCGAAAAGTTTCCTTTCCATTTTAACTTAGAAAAGATTTGTTTCCAAATAAATCCACTCTGGAGAGCTGTTTTAAAAAGTTTATTTTGGAAGAACTTTTCATGCTGTTCAGAGGGCTGTAATATGGACGGAGGGCCCGATCACAGCAATATGAGTCTTGTTTTCAAATTTATCCTGCACAGTGTGGGCGAGGCCTGGCAGACGGTTTTAAATCTTTCTAAGTTTCACTTTGTAAATTTATACAAGATTCGGTTATATAGATTAAGTATGTTACACAAACTAACATAATGACTAAGCAATCTATGCAAGCGTTAAAGCTTGAATACTCATTGGGCTATTTATTCAGATATAGTACTTTGTTCATATTTGTGATAAAAAACGTTTTAAGACACTTCGTAAGAAATTTGTGGTTCATCGTATTCCATTCTTCCTTATGTCGTATATCAAATCATCTGCTCCATTTCAAGTAAGTATATTGTACTACCAATAACTCGCCCCTGCAGGGGATCAATAAAGTTGTTTGAATATTATGTTAAGTATGTTATGTTAAGGATTTTTCTGCTTAACTTTTCCGTCACACAATCGTATGAAGTGAAATAAGAAAGCTCTCAGCGAAGAATTTGTAAGGAACGGGAAGACGAAAGTCAAGTCGTAGAGCATGGCACGCAGGCAAGTGACCCGTTTTCTGTCACTGATGTTAGTGAAGAACGAAGACCTTGTAAACAAATTCTTTGTGTCATCTCCTTCTTTCATTTAATGAATGCAGCCTCTAAAGCGGAAAGATGAAACGGATATTGCGTTTTTCTAATACCCTAAACAAGTCCTCTTGGTAGTTGTTGGAAAATGTTGGTTTTTTAAGGAAATGCTGTCCTATATTCTGCTTTGGGATTTGCTAAATTGGTTTTGTTTAGACGACTCGGTAAAATTTTTGATATTTTACTGCGTTTGCTCATGAAAGCCGGTAGGTGTTATTCTGTCCTATAGTCTCTGCGACGTACGACCTTTAAATTCGCTCGCACAGCGACACGTGACTTTGTTAATTAATAAACTAATAAACTTGTGTGATGAGTAGTATGTCTTTCCAAGCTACAGGCAGCGAAATTCAAATATTGTGGCAGTAACCAATTTTTTAAAATTATAAACGATTCTTTGAGTTACATGAAAGTCTCACATTTAAAATTCCACCTACGAAGACTTTCTCCCCTGGAAATGGGATGTTTTTTAGAAAAATGAGCACTTGCATTACAGTCTGCAATCTGCGGCCATAATTTTTTAGAATAACTGCTCTACCTACCTAACTATTCTACCTACCTACTCTACCTACCTACCCTAACTAACTATCCTACCTATCTAACTACCCTACCTACCTACTCTACATACTCTACCTACAATGACTACCTACCTAACTGCCTACTCTAACTACTAACCTGCCTACCTACCTACCTACTCTACCTAACTAACTACTGTACCTACCCTACCTACTCTGACTACCTACCTACTCTACCTGCATACCTAACTAACTGGTCTACCTACCTACTCTACCTACTTACGCTACCTAACTACCCTACCTATCTAGCTATCCTTCCTACCTACACTGACTACCTACTTACTCTACCTATCTTTCTAACTACACTACCTACCTTCTCCACCTGCATACCTAACTAACTGCTCTACCTACCTACTCTACCTACTTACGCTAGCTAACTACCCTACCTAACTATCTTACCTATCTAACTATCCTACCTACCTACACTGACTACCTACCTACTCTAGGTACCCTACCTACCTACTCTGACTACCTACCTAGCTAACCTATCTACCCAATCCTACCCTACCTAACTACTCTTTCT
>JAAAKM020001893.1:0-14072 GCA_010016025.2 Alatinidae sp. Z8VKAUB7J3 | reverse complement strand
CTCTAGTCGCCACATCAGCTCCCAATCATCCACCGGTGGACATCGACATCCAGCTCTACGCAATTGGAGACCAGCCTTTGGATGATTGGGAGCTGATGTGGGATATATATATATGTATATATAAGGCCCATTGGTTTGAAAAGTAACACTTTAACCATTGGAACATCAAGCCAAATAATAAATGTGAGAAATTTTCAAGTCAGTCTTGCCATATCTTCTCCTCCACTCAGTGGGTAAGGGGAAATTCATTAATTATAATCATTTACTGTGTTTTGGCTTTGAGCCTTTGTCAGTGCCAGAGATATATAAGTACTCAGCAGACACATAGCAATTATTACATATTTATCACAAGTGGAGCATTACCACAATAACTTGCCCCCTTGCCCTTTTTTCACTAAGAAAGTTGAGATGAGTACATTTTTCTGATACATTTTCTCACATTCCATAAGAAAAATTACATTCTTTATGTTTCAAGATAATTCTTTCCCAGGAAATTTTAGGGGGAATGAACTACACACTGTTTCAGTGTGGAAAAACTTTATCATGCCTGTTACTACTCTTTTTTCAAAGTTTAAGACTTACTCAATAGAATATGCTTGCAATTTCTGTATATATTCATCAATAATACTAGTGGCAGAAAATATGTCACTTATATTGTTTTCTACAGTTTGTCATAGACCTCTCCTTTCTTATACATTCTTTGTAATAAGATTTCTTACATCACTCCAGAACATTTCTGTGACCAGTGTCTGGTGGGAACATTGAGCAAGGCGAATCTGTTATTTGACCCAATATTCAATATGTGTAACACAAGCCATATTAAAGTACATGTAAAGTAGCAAAATGTTACTTTTATTGACCATATTAAATTGAATTCAAATTTTTGTACTACAAAACAACTTTTCAAACATCAAATATATAATATGCAATTTCACAAAATGTGAACTTTTATGATGCCCCTGTAACTATAAATAGAAATTTATTTAAATTTAATTACATGTCAGAATTTATTACTTAACACATTACATACATGGAAATTGTGAATACTTACCCCCTTTGGCCAGTCTTTCCATCAACATGAACCACGGCTATTCTCCCAAACCTATCATGCCCAACAGCGGTTCTAGCTGAGATGACCCCAAAGAACTTTTCAAAGGTGCCTGTTTCCTCAGATTTGGCACACTCTGCCTCTTTACTAGCATTTGTATAAACTTGGCCATTTCTAAGTAACCACCCAACACCACTTACAAGTTGAACAAAAGGATTAACCCGACTCCTAACTTCGTCATCTGATAGATACCCTGTGATGATAGATCCATCGCGTCTAATTCCAAAGTTTGCATTCTGAATACCATTTGAAGTCTGGACAAGTTTTCCGTCACTATAAATATTTCCAATGCATCCACCTGACATGGTTCTAAAATAACCTGCATTGCTGGCAATAATGCACTTCTTCCGCTTTCCGGTAACTTCCACCGTAGCTCGGGGAGAAAACCAGGGGTTGCATGAGCCTGCATGCAACGGTTCTAAAACTGAAAACGTTCTCAACGGATCAGAGATAAAACTAACATGACCTAGAACCGACCGCTTGCGGTCATCCTTGTCTGCAAGCTCATGGCTAAAGTAACTTGTTTCAAAGTTTTTAGTAAACTTTATATCGGTAGGTACATACTTCTCATGGGTCAAATTACCATGTATTAATGGTTGGCAGCTACGAACTCGTCGATGAGTCCTTCCATTATCGTAGTGATCACCATGATATGGCAGAAGCCAATCCTCGTCTACACTTTTTTCTTGATTTGAATGTCCTATTGCTATTAACACAGTCCAGATAATTAAAGAAATTTGAAAAACTCTTGGTTTGGTTGACCAAGCTACATCATTGAATGTGGTCACTCGCACCATAGCCACCTCTTCTATGTGTTTGCGAGAAATACCAACAATCAGAATAAAAAATAAGTAGCATCCTCTGACAAGTCCAGCTTCTTCAAGTTATTTATCTTCAGTAGACCACGTCAGGCAAGGCGTGTTTACTGGGGCAAATCCAGAAAATGGTTTGAATAGATCCTTTCTCAAGTGGAACTTTGTAAAAGTAAACCGGTCGGCTTCTGTACAGAGTGTGTTGCATACACGACTTGATAGTGAAAACTCTATTATCTAGTAAAACAAGAAACCCGCAATGAAACTAAATGAAGGTCCCTAAGGACTTCGTGTCAGCTCTGCCATTCTTCCCTTCTCCTGGTCTTCCCTCTGGATGCCATAATCATTATCACAGATCTTATGTTTATCACGAGCTGCAAACAAATTGAGCCTCTTTCCAGAAAAGAGGGTAAGTAGAAATACAGTCAAGGAAGTACATTTCTGGGTCCAATTAAAATTTTGATTAGCATGAAATTTAACCCTGGAAAACATCTAATTATACGACTTAGGGATGTAGCCTTTCGTTTCCCTTTATGTCATTGCCTATTTCTACTTCTTTCGTATGACATCAAGTGTTAAAGTTTGCAATTCCTCAGGTAATTATGAGAGACGGTTTGTCAGTGTCAGTTGAAGGAAGGGGCCTGCCACTCTGTATGCACTGATTTTATGAGTTTGTGTTTCTCTACAACAACATAAGTGATTATCTGTGAAGACCCAAAGTGGGTATGTTGCGCGTATTCTCCAAAGTGAGATTGAAGATTTTAGAAAAAGGACTCTGAAAGTGAAAGTACCTTATGTTGCGGATCCCTTGAACCATAGTAATTTTAAGGGGTCTTCTTACAATTACTATGTTTGAACTGATCTGCCTTGTGGTCCTTAATTTTTGCAAGAACATGAATTTTAAAAAAAGGAAAACGATTTAATGATGATATAATGGTTGTTCGTTCTTTACGTTTCTGGGAAATTTTGTGGTGCTCTTTAAAGATACTGGCCATTTTTGCTTTTTTCACATATTCTTGGTCTTCGTGGCTGTCCTAATTAACAATCCTGCTCCTCTCCTCACAACGGACAAAAATAGTTTATGTTTAAACTCAAGGTCGATAAGGACAAACTAGTATTGACAGAGACCACAACAGCTGCGAATTTAGAATAAATGAAGAAGAAAGAAACCATTCAATACTAAAAGCTAAAAAGCTAAACAGGTGTCACAACAAATAGAACGTAAGATATTCAACAACGTAAACATCGCGGCCATTATGCAAGGGAAACGTTTACAGGCAATTTAGAGTGCGACGTCACATATATTTAGGATCATTTATAGCTTAAAAAGCGAGACCACAGGCAGTTGTTCAGACCTGGGTACTAAAGCTCTATCCTACTCACCAGGTTTCAAATAAATCACCTACGCATTAGCACACCCAACATAAACAAAATGTTCATGCTCGCATTCCTCCTCCTTTTATTTCTTTTGAGGAATTTATCTAATGGTGTGATTAACATATCTATGAAACTGTACAACTTAAGGAGCGACTTGCCAATCCCTTCAATGTAAAAGGCCCTGCAGGCTGATCATCTGGGTTTTACTCAGTGACATTTCATACGACAAAATCTTACAATGACTATGCATGTCTCCCGTCCTGTTACTACAGAGTCTCTCTTCTACTTAACGGTTACTTGTATCACTTGCCAAAGTTATGCTCTTGTGGAATTATTCGTATGCTGAATGTTATCTCTTAAATCGATGAGAAAAACTCAATGGCTACGATCGTAAACATCGTCTACAGGATTTCGTTTTCCTGAAACTCCCACCCTGTAACTTTCGTTCAGTGCAGAAATCAGGGAAGTTCTGTTACAACCATTTTTCTACTTGACCCAACTGGATGAATTTTTCGAAGAATTTCTAATCTTTAATAACACGCGTGTCTTTCTTACAGATACAATATATATTTGCTACATCTCTCTGAAGATGCTTAGCAAACAGTCCTCCCAATGAAAACGTCACTGTGGAGATGTTCCTTCTCTTTTCGTAAAAAATTATTAACACGTCTTTCCTCTTAGATCTTTCTCTAGCTTATCATATTAAAAAAACTGGTTTATGCTTCGTATTCTGGTCCGTTAGCAATTCCCTTTATTACAGACCTGGCAAATGGGCCCTTTTTGAACCAGAGGCTCTCTTGGCGACAAAAATCTAAGTCGTGTAATGACGATGTTGTGCCGAAGAAAAGCTCCCATTTGAAATGGTTATTGGTCAGAGGGAAAAGGCCCACGTGACCAACAGATAGTTTTGGACCGACATTTTCATTTATTCATCAACATACTTTGCTCATTAATACATGCATTTTGCCAGCCAATAAAGAGCAATGTTATTTATAAGTTCCCTATGGCTTGTATTAAATCCCGGATGCTATACCTGAGATGCAAGATCCAATTTAAGTTAAAAGAAACCGAGAAAATCGAAAAAAACAATTCGAGATCACTAATATTTTTTCTCTTTTGAATAGTAAGGGTTACCAGAGCAATAGCTAATTATTAAAGATAAAACTTCTCAAGGAAACTGTATTTATGAAGAAAATCTACAAGAAATTTGCCTCAAGGTTCACAGCAATATTCAGAATATAAGACACATAGTTTCTCTTCAGAACACGACGAGTTATAAGTTCGCTAAACAACTGTAGTATACTATCAACGGACACGTGAAATCCATCCAAGCAATAGAAAGATTGAAAGTGGACAACGATGTCTGAAGAAGTAGGTCTCAGTCGTTTTCTTACAAATACAACCGTTCGTAATAAGGATCACATTCTTTTTACAACATTGTGCGTATCTTCAAACGAGTAATGAATATATGTCAATCTAAAGGCGCAACCCCAAGTTAAACACAGTTACAAAGATGTCCACTTCATTGCCAAACGCGATGGCTATCTTAAGCACTGTTGACACATTCCAACGTAAACACAACAGACTCGCTCCACTACAAATGTGAGAGAGATCTTGTCACGTAAAAATCACATTCCTGGATTCATCTCTTCAATTGTCAGTAAGCAAGCGCGTTAGTACAGCACTGTTTGTACATGTACAAAAGTAGCATGCGATCGTTTTCACAACACGACATACTATAAATACGAACAAGTAAATATTTACAAACTCTTAATTACAAATAGAACGCAAATCAACGTTTTCCCCGTTAACTTCCCAGGTAAATATTGCTACCCACAGATGAAAACTCGATCCTTGCACAAAAGTAAAACATTACTAAGTCTTGCGTATAATTGCCAAGGAATTCTCGCCTGAGTCCGATGCAGTTACTATATTGGGGATCCAATGGTGTTTTTGTCATCCAGTAAGACTTTAGGCCGAATTTGTAATGACTGAGGCGCTGAGGAATAACAGAAACAAGGAATTGAACAAGAATAAGTTCAGTGTTGGTTACACAAAATGGATTTCAAAAACTGTCTTCATAGTTTCATATTTAATAAACCATCATTGTAATCATTTGACGGTGTAAAGTTACTTAAGAAGAGCAGCTTCAGTTATCAATTTTCCTAATTGTAAAATGCACCCAAACTATAAAATTGTAATGACAAACCCCCTCTATTGGTAGCAGCTCTAAGTGAGTTCGGTGAGTGCGTTTCAAGATTTTCCATAAATTCAAATTTTTCAATACCCCTCCTTTTTTATAGGAAACCAGTCCATAAGAAACCTTATGCTCTGATTTGGAAAATTTAAGAAACTCTTTAAGAAACTTAAGCAGGCTGAACTAATCCAGAAGTTAAGAAACATTCGTGAAAAGTGTGGATGGAAGTAATAATATTCTGCAACAGTTAATAAATATGAAACACAAAACAATATGCACACTTCAAACTTTATACACTTGTTAAAATAAACTTTAAAAGAACAAGTCAAATATGGTATCAAGGAAGTACGTCTTAAGAAACTTTGAAGGTTAAACTGGGACAAATTAGAAAACAATTGAAGCTAAAATCGGAAAAAATTTAAGAAACTCGAGGCTCAAGCCATTCCTTAGGTTCATATTTCAAAAAACGTGTAACTGCCCGGTAATATACGGCAAACACTCACTTACAAATACTTACAAATACTGTGCTTTTAAAAATGACATTACTTCTTGGTACTTTAGCAAGAAACCGTCAACTCACCAGCAACCAATGATCATGTACGGTGAATCAGAGATTAACAACGAATCATTGTACCGATATGTTTTTGTGACAAAAACCCGCTTGCTTTGTTGTCTCGTACACCCCTGTGTCTTGTAAAGTATTGCAACAGCGGACCACAAATAACTGAGTAAACGTTTCCAAACACTCTATCACACAGCCAAGGCACAAAAACAATAAAATAGGTAACTTACATGTGTCCTTTGGCACACTTTCTTTGTAGCAATGCGCCGTGGAAACGAGTCGAAGAGATTTGGGTATCCGAATGTCCGAGGAGGAGCGTCTGCGCATTCTTTTCTTTGCAGACCGATGATAGAATTGGCAGGACCTTCCTTTTGTACACTTTCCACTTACTTCGAATTCCTCACAATACAAAATATGTCTCTTTGTGCACTAAAAATACAGAAACAGAAAAGGGGTTTAAAACGATGTTTGCAACAATAGCTGTTATAATGTAAGATATGAAGTATATCTCATGCTTAAATATTTAAAGTTATTTGGCAGAGGAAATGATGTATGCAGCTGACACAGAATCAATGAGTGACGAAGCTACACTGGCACACGGGAAGAGAGTATGCTCTCCGATGAAACAAGAACAAAAAAGTATAGAAATTCTTGAAGAATAAAAGAGGAGAACTGTCAGCGTGTTTGTTTCTTTGATTGTTCTCCACACTGACACCTGACTAAACCCATGGTGAAAAAGAATGCAAGGATATGTGAAGTTAATTAGCTTTCCAACGGAAAGCACACTACCATTGTTTCGAAAATAAACTAGGTCTATAACCGTAACTGAGTCGACGACCAATGACTAGAGTGGAATGGAGTGGGCCAACAACCCATGGATTTTACGTCAACAGTCTGAAACACAATTCAGTGATTATTTGATTACTCAGTAAAATTTATATTGTCTAAACCCTTCTTCATAACGATCGTCTCTCTCCAAAACTTAACCTTTTATGTCAAAGGATTTCGAAATGCTGTGTGTGCATCCACAGGGTCTGTCTAATGGAAAGCTCTTAGGATACACAAAACTCGAATAGCATATGAATAAGAAAGTTTGGTAGAAAGAATACAAGCACTAAAAACCAAGCGGAGAATTTCCAAGAAGGAAACAATCAAACGCTGAGTACATAAGTATCGGGGGCATGGTAAGGTCTATCCTCATCGTAGTAGTCATTAACTAAAAAACTGCTTTGCTTCTAAGAGCTTACCTCCTTCCCCTTTGGACAATAACCTTTTACAAAATCCTCGCAGGCATCAGCTCCTCTGTTCAATTTAATATGGACATAAGGGCAGTTCTCCCGTGAACATGCAGCTCGTAAAAAGTATGAACATGTCGGAAGCTACAATTGAAGAGGGGTTATAAAATGTACTAGTAAATCATAGCATCATCAAAATATGCTTCCTGTACATGAAGAGCCAGAATTTTTACTTTCACTTTTACAACTGTTTAAGATGAGTATGAAAACAAGATCACCTTTCTTAACACAAAATTCTTTTGATATTCCGGCAGTCATACTACCATTAGCATCTACATGAAGCCCTATTGACAACTTAAGTAATCTGGACTTCCCTACAAACAGGGTGTTCGCACGTTCCTCTAAGACTGTGCCAGAATTTTTACACACACAACGCACACAACTTCAGGAATTCGAAAGAAAATAACACACACTTGTCTGCTGTACTAGTCTCAAATGGTATCCCTCCCCGCTTATTACACAGTGTCACAAGAGATCATATACAAGAACAGAGCTTGAACCCATATTTATATCCATGGGAATGTCGTTGTGTGAGTGAAAGGGCTATCGAAGCCCATCCGTCGATGTTTTTGAATCAGACACAACGAGGTTAGGAAATTCCTTTATGGCAAAAACCTCTTGTAAGTAACGAATATTACCTTGTGCTGTTCCACTTTATGAGAAAACAAGCAGTTTGGGTCTGTGCACTTTCCCCGTAAAAACCTCAAAAAAATAACAATGACATTAAATAGCATGCACATATCAAGACAACTATTGAACCCCAGGTCGTAGGTATCACGAGGGTACAGAACAAAGGTTACTTGCTACAAGGAACACCGAACATGTGACAAGATAACCACATTGCCTGTCGTACTACTTAGCTACGTACATGAAATAGACACAAATCATTGCAAATTTGGTCACTGACAGCACAGGTTGGAAAAACGTTAATAGCAAAGTGGCAATCTTCGTTCATTCGTAAAAGGTGCCACTATCCTTCCGCAAGCAGCTATGAGTAAATTTAGTTAACCGCATAAAATCAACCTTTGGGATAACAGTATTTGCAAAGCACTGTATGGTAAGCAATAGGCGAGGCCTATTCAATCGGAGGCCCGTGGGCCACATTCGATGTAGCAGCAATTCCCCACTGGCCCAGCTCGTGTTTCAGCCCAAAAAGGCAGAACAAAACGCATTTCGACTGACTTTTAAACTCCTTTCTGTCATTCATTTATTAAAGAGGCACATCAATCTGCTGTGTCTATTGGCTTTTCTAATTCAAGCCTGTCGTGTTCCATTTACTTGTGTTGGTTTGAAATTTGACTTTGGTTTCTCCATATTGTGTGCCAAATATGTCTGGCCTGGCTTAGTTTTCCAGTACAGGTCAACCCACTTTTTAAACATATTATTTGTATTGCAGAACTTGAACACACAATTCAGGAGGCAGCTCATTTTGATCGAAAAACTTTTCGTCAGTCGATTACATCGGTAATGAATACATACGTGAGTCACAATTTATAGCTAAAGGAATACAATAGCATAGGAAAGGATACAACAAAATGCGGACTGGGACGAAATTACACAACCTATATTGATGGCGCGCTAAAACATTGCCTGCTGAATTGTGTTTTAAAACCTAGTTTTTAAATAAATAACCTTGCAATCGGCCATGATCTTACCTGCGAAACGATATCGAGGTGTTTAAATGATAGTGCAATGGCGTATTCGTAGGACTTTGCTTCCTATTTCAAACCTTCCTAAATATTTTACTTATGCGACAAAACGAAGTACGAGGTTGTGATTCGGTCAAAAGATACTATGTGCGAAACTGGTACGAAATTGTAAAAATCGGTATCTGAAATTCGAGGTTCAAATTAAAGTCATGACCTTTTCGGAGTTTATATATTTTTAAACCGCGATCGACGTAGTAGTAACTTTCCATTTACCATAAAAAACTGACGTAAAAAAAGCAGGCAACGAGGAAAGAATTGAAAACCATTGACAGTATCACAATAGTAAAAGAAGCCACGTCTAGTCGGTTACAGTGTATCCTCAAACTACGTCAACGGTTTCTTATCTTATCATTGTAGCAACACTGCAGCCTTTCAAATATACTGGCAACGTTCTAGCACTAGTAGCACAAATATGCTTGGGTTTTATATTTTTCACGTGGCACAAAAAGCTTTGGTCTCGCTTTAACGTATACATATAAATGAAGAGCTGGCTCAGTTACTTGAAAATTAGCAAGAAAGAAGCCTATGTTTTTGAGAGAAATACGAGGTATCACCAGAGTGAATTTCTTATTTGGTCTCCACTTTCTATGGTCTGCAGATGAATCTGCTATTATTTGATAGTGATTTAAGCGTCTCCAGGCACTGTATTGGAATATTTCCTGCATAAGTCAACAATCTTTGCTATGCGCCTTCTGTAATAATAATCCCCGACATACTTTTTCCAAGTTTGACTTGATAAACAAACACAAAACGCAAAGTCGTTACCATCTCTAATTTTACAATAGTGTGCTATGTCTTGACGTGGAGAGCATATGTGAAAAGACTTACCGAGTACAGACAGCGACCTTTTCGGGGTCATGTACGTACGGACACGTTTCAAGCTTGCGGCATTTCCCTATATCAAGAGATATGGGCGACACATAATACAGTAAGCTTTACATCAGGGTATGACAACGCATATAGTTGATGTTTCTCGTTTGCCACATATGGTCAGCGTATAGAGTGTATTATCATCTCTCCTCTAATTCCCAAACAGCAGACTACATCCTTAGAACATTGGAATGGCAACATAGCAAAAGACGAATGGCACCTAGCATAACACATATAGCACAACAAAACACATAAAATGCTTTACAGACTTTACTAATTTCTCAGAAGTTCTCTCGATACGCAACGCCGGGGTATAAACCGATTCTGTTGTCTCCAAGCTGCAATGAAACATACTTGTTTGGCTGTTCCCAAACATTAGAGCTTAGAGCAATACAACCATACGTGCGTCAGAAACGAAAAACGATTCCACTAAAAGCTCCCAAGAAATCCGTTTTCAGCATTTCTGATCATTTACCACTTGCCTTACAATCTTTTTTCTCTTTTGGTACATCCGAGATACCATGATGATCAAAAGTAAGGAATTTCAAATGCATATGCTGCTTGGTGATGCGTTAATATAGTAAAATGCTTCTTTCCTGTGAGTTAAATTGTTCTTTGATATACAATATATTGCCATAGCCAAAAATAAACAAATCAAGATCCCAGGAACCTCTGCTCTTCATATGCTTTAAGTTAAGACACAATGTAACAATGGATGCATGTGACACTTACCAAAACGGTTGAAGAACTTGCAAAAGAGTCTACTTTCAGCTTTCTTCACTTTAAATCGGGTCAACTGAATGATGCTTCGACGTAGCAGATGACTAACATGTGAGCAAATGACGGAAGAAAGACAAAATATGAGATGTTATTGATTAGATCGACACTGTTATCAGGCTGCCTATTTTGGCTACCTTGCACTTAAGTAACATAATATTTGCCATCAGTTAAGTATCAAAATTTGATATATAAAACAGAATAGAAAAAAATTGAATAGAATACGATATAGCAGAATAGAATAAAATAGAATAGACTACAATAGAAGAGAATAGAAACAAATAGAATAAGAATAAAAAAGAATGGAATATATCATATAAATCAAAATAGAATAAAACATGTTACCTTGCTGCCTGTCTCTTGTTTAAAGCAAATGCTGAATTCGAAGATGGATGAAGCTTTTTAGTCAATTGCTCAGCTGTGGGGAAAAGCGAAGTAAGTTTGACGACGATCAATCATGAAAGACTTATGATTGTTACGGAATTTTGAGAAGAGTTATACCGAATTATAACCAGGCTCTTTAATGTAGTTATAAAAATTTTTCTTTCGGAAATAATCAGCGAAATAACAGTGCATCATTTACGACCATTTTTTTGTGCAAAGTAAATATCGTGGAATCTATTCCATTTATTATGGTTTTTATAATTCCAACGTAATAGTTCTTACAGTCCCCAAGAACACGAGCTAGGGCTTTTCCGGCGTATGAAGTTAGGAAATATAGAAAAGCTTGTCATAGGCAAATGCGGACATTGCTACATTGATGAGCAAATGATTAGTGCTTCGCATGCTCTTTAAAAAGAGACTCAACGGACATCGTATTCTTTTCCTCTCCTGTTATTAATTTTCAATGGGCTTTTTGTAATCAAAGTAGAACACATCACAATATCATATATTAAGAAAATAGAGTACCATTGAGAAGAGAGGATTTGAATTTCAGTTTTGAAAAGCGCACCAGAAAATTAAAAAATATGTCACCACCGGGGATCAAACCCGTGTCCACGGATCCCCGACGGTGACATATTTTCCACTTCTCTAGTGTTCTTTTGAAAACTGAAATTTGCCCCAGCAAATCCCCCCTTCTCGATGATACTTTCTAACTTCAATGGGCTTTGGACAGTATGGCGCGCCGTGTTCAAGCCATTCCTTGGTCAAGTCACATGGCGCAGAGATGCTGGTCTCCAACATAAAGTACATGTACATTTGCCTTACAATAGCTTTGGTACATGTATACAATGACTTTGGGCTTACATCACGCCTACTTTGAGTTTCAATTAAAAACAACCTGAAATTCGTGATCAAACGATTCTTCATGATATCAGTAAAACTGCAACTGTCTATATATATCACTAGCATAGATAGCCAACGTAGTATATTGTATCAACAAATGAGTTTCCAATTGTGATACCTTTGATACTCTCAATACTGACATTTGCATGGATTCTGTAAAATAGAATATAACAAGTAGATACTGCTCACTTACAAATATCTGAACTTCTTAATCTCTTTAGAGTTCTCCCTCTTTTGCTGGAACGAAATGCTTTACCATCTACGTGCAACAAAGATCGGCTTGCAGTCCAGGATAACTGGGAGCGTTTCTCTATTTTAAGTTTAGAAAAGGGACAAAATCAACGTTGCATCATTTATTACGAGGTAATACAAACACTGAAGATTCGCTGAGTTCATCCATCATATCCAACGGAACTTGCCACACCATTTATCGACACTGAATTGTCCAAAGTGGATATTCATGTTTCTAACTCTTTGGCTAGTGCATTCGGAATAAATATCTTGGCGAGCGAAATTCTTCATCAGAAACACGTATCATCGACACCAAAGCAACTAACTACCTTCACTGCTACTTCAATCATGCTTTTACAAACATGCCATCAAAATCATTTAAAAATCATTAGATATAACATCTGACTTGCGTTAAAGCACCATCAAACGTTTTCTTATCCATCTTTCTACGTCAAACCTGAACGGATGATCACTACAGAATGTAATCAGGAAAGAAAGAGCTATAAAAAGGGAGGCAGATGGGTAGAAGAAGAAATAATTGAAGGTGCAAGTAATGGCAGATAGGATTGGAGGAAATGGTCTTGAGAGTAACAGAAAACCCAAGAATAGATAAGAAGGCTCTAAACTTGAAAGGGTAATGCGGAAGAAAGGAACCAAGTAGACATGACACATTGAAATATTACATTATCTACAATTATGCCAAATCAAGCACGTACCGAATACTCCTCTCCCTTCCACAGCTTTAAGGCGAGTATTATTTTCATCCTGGAGGAATTAAAGGAAGGGCTCAAAAGAACATCACCATCATCTTGGGCACAAACTATATAGAATCAACCTGTGATACATTTTGACTGTCACTTTAAGATGAGTATCCACATACAGCAATACATGTTCACCTTATGTACACTTTGCAGACAGGGAAGCAACCTTATTTTACCCCAAACAATATTACTACCTAGAGCTTTTCTAGGACACTTGCACACGCTAAATGTCCTCACCAAAATTAGGTCAACTTACTATTTATGTTAGTAGATATTAGCAGGAAACTGTATACCATAGGTTTCTTTAAAGAAAAACTACTAGGGCTTTCATTGTTTCATGGTATGAATTCTTATAGTGTATTTTAGTGGCACAGTAACTCAATTGCATTGTCCTTGTATTCAAGGTGAAAGCACTACAACTCACTTGGACTAGCACTCTTATGGGTTGTGTGAACTGAGGACTAGCAGCATTCAGGAGTTGTTTACATTTGACTTTTTTCTGGGACCTTGGCTTTATCACTGTAACAGATATAGCAATACCTAAAGAACGAAGAAGGTAGTAGCCTCTGACTAAAGCGGACCATATTCTTCTTGCTGTTGTTGTAATTTGATGACACATTGTTACATGTTCAATGATACACCACTAATATGATCCATAGTGATCTTTTACAACTTATCCCTATATAAAACAACATATTGGCACATTATTATTGAACACAGAAATGTGCAAACCTTTCCCTTTTCCATTCTCCTTTTCGTTTGAAAACGTCTGTCCAGCGACAAATGCCTTTGCGTGAAAAAGAAAGTAAAGGGAAGTAGACTCCAATATAAACACAAGACACCTAATTGCAGGGATCAAAGATTGATCAAATCATACTTACAACGAGTGATTCTGCTAAAAAACTCTGTAACACTTTCACATTTTCTCAAACCACAGTACTTGTCAGTAGTTGGATAACAGGGTGCCAAAATCAAATTATATTACAGCAGAATTGTGTTGCATCCATCCATTTGTACAGAATGATATGATTCAAAGTTAATAACTTACTGTCTAGAAAACTGCCCTGGATTGATCTTTGGTCCTGA
>JAAAKM020001892.1:0-14075 GCA_010016025.2 Alatinidae sp. Z8VKAUB7J3 | reverse complement strand
TTTTTCATCTCTCTATAATATCCTGCAAATATTTCGTCGTTCTGTCAAATGGGAGGTATTTCAACGTTTGTCTTGTCGTGATAAGGATCTCTATTTTTCACATATAAGAACCCAAGATATAACCATTGAATTATGTAATCTCAGCGTCACGTCTCTACTATTTGCATTAGATACCCAAGCGGTATAAGTCTAGGAAAGGCTCCAATCCCTTTTCAAATTCTGATTTTGTTGGCGAAACTTATGGACGTCCCAATGGTATTTGGAGTACGCTTCTTTGATGTGTATTTCATCAAGTTGTGTAGAAGAATTGATTCCCTTCTTCAAAATTTGTTTTTTAGAGTTTGTTATTAAAATGACCAATTTAGAACATGCTAAAAAGTCTACTAACAGGCCCAAATTTCCAGTGTAAGTGCATTTGAATGACACTCGCCGTAACGACTTGGCCAATTACTAAGTAACATCAAAAACACAAATTTCATTGCAAGACATGTGACATAACTTCGTGGTGGGAAGTAAAACTAAAAGGAATATGTATTCGAGAGTCTATTCTTGTATAGCTCTTTACAAAGGAGGGGCTATATTAATTGAAATTCAGTTTACGAAAAGATGGCATTTAAATCAATGCAAAAGAGGAGACTACTACTGAAACTCTGAAATAGTTGCCTAATGAACATTCGCTGACCACCATGTACTACCTTATTTTAGCATGCTCCCAAGAAAAGTTTAGAACTGTATGGGTTTGTGCCCATGCCTTTTGGATTCTCGTATTTTTTCTACTTATCTTAATGAACTTCAAATGGCATTTGATTGAGTTAAATTGTTGATAAAGTTTAAAATTGGCTTTATATCCGGTATGAAATTATGATACGAATAAATCGCTCAAGATTTTGACTTTCGATCAAGCCGTTGGTGCCAAAAAACCGAAGGACTCCCTTAAATAATGCAAACAACAACAATAATAATTTTTTTTCAAACTTCATTGCCATTTATTCTTCCTGTAAATTTACAGTTGATAAGCTTTACAAGATATAAAGTTGTTATTGTTTTCGCCCGGCATAATGGAGACAGTGAGATTTATAGTAGTGGAAAACAACAATAATAACAATACCAACAAGATCGATGGCGGCGATAATCAAAGACGCAAAGTCAATACAAGGTTTTTTAAAAAGATAATGTCTTAGTTTAATGATAATTTAGGTTTTCTGGGCTTGTCCAATAATGATAATGATAATAATAATAATAATAATACTAATAGTAATGTTAATGATATTAACGATATACAGGAGCTTTCCAATTTACATTGGCTCGTCATCTCCCTTAGTGAATAAAAGTAGATATAAGCAAACAAAATAAAAGTAACAAGCCCAGGCGACCAAATTATAAACTTACAAACAAGTAGGTTCTGCATGGCTGTGGTCCGCAATCTTGGGCCAACAAAGTATGTAAAGGGGTCTGGAACCTATAAAGAATTGTCTTAAGTTAAATGAGAACTCAAGCTGCTAGGCCGTAGTGCAAAAAGGGTCAGTAACACATGTCATAGTAAACATGATTAAGTGGAAGCTTTTCGATTAGCACTCTTCAGAACCTTAAACCGATATAGAGTAATAAAAACTTTACAGGAATCTATTCCACATACACGGATCGGACATTTTATGCGGACGTCCTGGAAAACACAAAATGGCTACACATACGTAGGCGGAAAATTGATGAATACAAGACACCTGGAAATACTATCAACAACTTTATGCTAAACAGGAACACAAAAGGGTTCATATGTTTTTAAAATATATGTGCTTGTAAGAAATCCTGCTTACAGAGATTAGGGTTGAGAAACTTTGTTATTTTCACTTTATACTTTTACTTACAAATCGAATTTAGAATACTATTCTTCGTATGTACGGCTAACCATATTTTGCGAATTTAGCGCCAATAAAACGTAATAAAAAGTCATTATATTGTCCATGTAACTATAATTTGTGTTATTTAAACATCACTAAACATTTTTCATTTTTTACTGCTGCCTCTCGTTGTATGGTTGCGTGCATCATCATGTTCATTTGACAGTGACAATAATTTGATGGTGACAATTTGACAGTGACAATAATTTGACGGTGACGATAATTTGGCCGTGACAATAATTTGACCGTGACAATGTGACGGTGACAATAATTTGACAGTGACAATGTAACGGTGACAATAATTTAACAGTGACAATAATTTGACAGTGAAAATAATTTGACGGTGACAATAATTTGGTGTTACTGCAGAAGGTCACAAAAGTAGCTTTAAGAACTGGACAAGTAGCAGTTCACCGCTTCAATTGATCCCGTCTTCTTATGAATCATATATATCCTCGGTACACACAGTTTGATAAGAACCATTTTTAGAATATATCAATGCTCAGATGGTGTAAAGAAAGAATACAGCTCAGGCTCAAAATATGTCAAAAAGTAATTTACTCAAACCGTACTGTTAATCACGTTTTAGCATCTGTAGTCAATACGGCTACCTATTTACTTGTCTTGGCTACCTTATCCCTTATTACGGTGAGTCAAAATTGAAACTGTCGAATTGTGGTTTAGAAGTATTTTAAAACTTTATATATTTTTAGCATTGGTAACATTTATAGTATTTTTATAAAGATGTAGTGTGCAGCTGATGAAGAACTGATAACTATGAAATGTACCTGATGTTTAACATGTAAACGTTTATGGTAGTAATTAAAGAAAGGACGGCCTGAAAGCAAAACAATCAGAGACGATGACTGGCAGTCTCCCAAAATCTGATCGTGTTTAGGGACCTTAAGCTAAACATGAAACAAGAAATTAAAAAGGCAATTAAGTTAAAAGGTGAACTACCGACAAAACGATTTACGTAGTGTATCCATACAAAATATGCGTGTGTGTTCGAGATTTCCAGGTTTACAAAATGTTTCAACAAATGCCTCAGGTTCTCATCTTAAGGTAACGCGAGAGCAGTAAAGGCCAACTAAGAAGGACGCTCGTTTAGTACGGTAATAGTTACTCACCATTTTCATACAACCTGCCCTGGTCCTAACTTGAATGTGAATGAGGACATTCCACCTTGACATTTTCAAACTAAACATGTGTATTTATTGTATTTATTATAAGGGTCAGAATTATGTCAAATCTGTTGCAATCATAATGCGTTGAAAAGGAACTGGAACTGGTGTCACTCAAAGTCAGACGTTTCCCTTAGACTACAAACGTGTCCGTTCTGTTCTGCATAATACCCTTCTTGAAGTAAAGATGTTCTCTTTGTGACAATAGTGTTCCCTTTTTAATTGAAAATGACCTTTTTGTGAGGAACCTGTTCCTTTCTAAAGTTCCCATTTCGTGACAAACTGCTCCCCTTCCTAGTGCAAATTCTCCCTTTGAGTGACAAGCGTAGTCCCTTTCTAATATAAATATATCCTAGTTACGCTTATTACAAATAGGTTCACAGTGTATACCATTGGTGCATAACCGTGAGTCCCTTGCGAGCCCTTTAAGAAAAACTGAATTTATTCACAGGGCTCCTTCATGTATTCTGTTAATTACAATCACATACTCATGTGCAGTGCTATAAAAATGTAAGGCTTCTTGGGAACTCTACTAATGAGACTGTCTATGATATGTTTTTGTCGTGTCTATTTCACAATGTCCCGCTAAGGATTCCCAAGCTCTTTAGCCTTAAAAGGACTATAGCAACGATTGTCAAGGGGGCGCAAGCGCGGAATAGGAAGTAACCATGAGTGATGGGATAAGGTAGATGATATACGAGTGACTGCTTTTTATATTTCTACATCTCGACGCTGCACAGTTATCTAAAGGAATGGCAAAGATTTGCAATTAAAACCTTCCAGTGGTCTTAAACGATATGAAATGTTGGAGAAAAGTGGGGCTCATGTTTTCTACGGCCATACTCTAGAGCTTTTATAATTCCCTCTGTCGACAAGGAGAAGGTAACGCCAAATTTCAAACCAATACAAGTAGATCTAAAAGTTCAGACATAAATTAGAAAGCCCAATAGAAACAACAAACAGAATTGAATAAATTAAAAATATGCCGTTTTTGGAAATCCTCCTCTAGGCAACTAACCAAATCACTCGGGTGTTCATTTACAATGTCGGTGGTCGCTTACAGGAGAAATGACTGTATATGTACAGTAGTTGCAACGATTAATTACTTAAGGTTAAAGATTCTCTAAAGGGTACATCCTGGCAGTCTTCTTTAGTGAAAGGCGATGGTAGCCGACGTTGCCGTCAAAGGCCAACGAGTCGGCTGCATCGAGCATTTTGTTTTGCAATCTTACTGCCAATTCTCAGATTAACCGACACCTTCGATGCAGGGAGTTTAGTCCGGTAATTGGAGTGCAGCTTTGTGGGAAGTGTGTAGTTTTTAGTTATGTTTTGGCTCAAAATAAGATTCCTAAGTATTTAAAGCTACTAAAAGGATTCAGATGAACCACCATTTAGGGGTTGGGTTGGGGTGGTGGCTTCGGCCAAGTAAGGAAACATAGTTCGGTGCTACATCTTCATCGACGGAATCACTAATAAAAGTATTCGAACGAACAGTTCCTTCAAGTGGGCGGTAAGCTTTTCGTCTTTTCGCAGATAGCAAGCAAAGAATTATGTCATCTTTTCACTAATACTGTTCTCATTGGCCTATCAAGCAGTTTCAAAGCATTATAAAGACAGCTTAACTATTCTATCTTCATATTTTTAAAACCGTTGCCTTTATTGTTGTTACCATCACTCTCGCCATCCCTTACGTTTTTGCCAACATTTGCAAAATTACCCGGCAGAATACACTCATCAGAACGCGTGTCACCAATTCACGTCATCAGAGTTAATAGCAAATTTTGTGGTGCGCACTTCATTGTCACTCAAAATCTTTTTTCCGTCTAACATTAATTAGAGTACTAACGTCAGAATGACCGAAATGAAGTGTGTGAAAGAGTATACCTAATTAAATTTTTGAAAGAGCTACTCAGAATTTGGACAGGCAGTCAATATTGTCAATATTTCAATATACCTCGGTAGGCATGTCACTCGATATACCTTTAGACATTTTTTCCTCATGATCTAAGCCCTTAGCTTGGAAGTGTTTTAAGCAATTAACCACATTTGCTGAAGTTCCAAACGTTTTCGAGTCACATCCTTCACATAGCTTTCGAAACTGCTCCATCCATAATGCTATTGTGATTTCTGATACATTGAGGGTCTATCCAGAATTTTTTTCTTGATAACACCGTGACTTAATTTCCATTTGTCAAACTCACCCTCGGATTTCTTGATTCTTTTTAGCCAAGGTCGGTCTAATAGTGATGATTTTATGTTTATGACCTATTCTTTCCGTAGAGATCAAATGATACATGAGGTTTTGCATTTCTTGCTCTAAGAATAGCGTCCTGAACCTAAACTTATTTTCTTAGAAGTGAAACTGGGGGAGAACACCCATCCCCCTTACAAAGTCATGTGCTCGGGCTTTCCTCTTTGATGTAACCCCTTCGTCTCTCGCTATCGTAAATTCCTTCGCAGGCCACTTGCTTTGCTATACTGCATACATTTGAAAATTAAAGGTACTCTTCTTCCATTCTTAGGTCTTCCCACAGGACGTTACGTGACAAAGTTCCACGTACCAAGTAAAAGACAAAGCATCACTAAGAGAGTGGAGATTGCGTCTCCTCCAGGTGTTAGCAAGAATGGTGTGGCTGAACGACGTCAGAGTGTCATTCACGCCGGTGTTGATTACAGTACAAAAGACATAGTCGACGAAACAGCTGCAGATGAGTTTGAGAACTTAGGAAAGATTACAGATTTCAGTGGCAAAGTAGTGAAAGAAACGAAATCAGCGGATTCCACGTCACGATATAAAGATGAAAAACCTTCCACGAAAGACATCATAGAAAGAATGAGGGAACTTCAGGACAATCTGTTTAGGAGAGGAGGATCAACAGAACTTGCTGCGAAACTAAAACTAATGGAACCTGAGATTGCTTCAGCCGCGAAAGCGGTTCAAACTTCTACGATAACCAATGCGAGTGGAGCCACTAAACCAGTCGACAATACTCTCAAAGGCTTAACTATACAATTTCCGTCGGCGGCATTCCCAATCCAATTACCGCAGCCGATGTCACCCGTATCTCCAGTTATACTTACAAACAACTCGGCTCCAGTCCTTCCCAAGGTAGCAGTTGCCTCGCCGCCTGTTGACACACATAAGCCACCGTCTCAGAGTTTACCACAAATAGTATCTGTTCCCGAATCTCGTCCACCAGTGGTTGTACAAACTCAGGTAGCTTCTCAGCCTGCACCAGCTAAGCCAGCTCCTCAACCTGCACAAGCTAAGCCGGCTCCTCAGCCGGCCCCTCAAACTCTTGCTACTTCTCAAACAGCTCCACTTCTTGCTTCTCAACAGCTACCGAACTTGCATCAGCAGTCCCTTGTACTAAATGTTCCCGTCCCTACGGCTAACGTTGCCGAAACAACGTCGAAACCTGCTGTTCCAAGCAGCAGTCTGGCACCTCAGGCGTCGAGTTCAGATCAGATGGTAAAATCTCCCGCATCTACAGAGAAAGCAGAAAGTCGTAAAATAATCCCAGAAGATGTCGTTAACAAGATCATCGAAAAGTTCCAGGAATTGAAAAAAGAAGCAAAAAACTTTGCAATTTTAGAAAAGGGTAAGGCAACACCTACCGGAAGTCCGCCGAAAGAAGATAAAGTGGAACCAACAAGTGAACCCAAACCTTCAAGTGAGGAAAAGTCTCCTTCAAAGGCAGAGACGTCGTCGCCTTATGCTACTATTGGCCCAGCAAAGGATAACGAAGAGTTAAAAAATCTGACTTCCAACAGCAATGCTTTAAACGGTGGGAACTTGCAATCAAGCGAGTTGGTACAATCCCCAAATATAGGACCAGTCATACCAGCCGCTTCTCCACCACCACAGCCTATGACTTTAACACCATTAGCAGCATCGCAGAATCCAGCTGTGCCGCCGGAAATGTCGAATGGTCAACAGGTAGCACCGAATACGCAAGGAAATATTCCTATGATGTTTATAAAGACGGGACAAGTACTTGTACCAATCTTTGGAAACCAAAATTCAAATTCATTACCAGGTCAAGGGACGCCTAGCCCAATTGCAACGGCGCCGCAACCTTCTGTACCAATGGCGCAGCCTACTAGCACACAAACTCAGTTTTCTTCTGCGTCTCAACCTCAGTTTTCCTCTGCGTCCCAACCCCAGTTTCCTGCTGCCACACAGGCTCAGTTTTCTTCGGCTACGCAGCCTCAGCTTCCCGCCGCCCTACCGATGCCATCGCTTCCTAATCCGGAACCTGCGCCGGTGATGCCTGCCCCACAACCCGATCCTTCTGCCGCACTTGCACAAACTCCCCCATCTTTTATGCCACAAATTCCTCCTGGAACGGTTGCCATACCTGCGCCCGCTTCTAATGTCCCTGATAGTTCTCAGTCGCTCCCAACAATGCCGGTGGGAATGCCCCCTCAGACATTCAGCCCAGATTCATCATCTCGATGTTGCATACCCGGTCAGAGCCCGAATATGGAAAATGTGCAAAATACACAGGTGGCGCCCTTACCTAACCAGCTCCCGTTTCTACCTGCACCGATGAGTCAACCCGGTCCGCCAGGTGTTGTAAACACCGGTATGCTGAATAATCTTCCTGCCTTACCATCAGTCCCTTCACAGATGTTAGGTGGTGTAGTTAACGCAATGCCACAACAAATATATATGCCTCAGACTCCAGGAGGGATGTTCTATTCTAACCCGCACGGTATGCCTATGACCGGTGCCACACGGGGTTTTGCACAACAAACTAATACCCAGCCTCCTCAAAGTGCTACACAATATATGCCCAATGCTGGAAATGGACTTGGACCTGAGGCTATTGGCAGTTCTCTTATGAAAAGTCCCGCTATGAATATTCCAGACACATCTTCTTCCACGTTAAACCCATTGACAGATCGACCTGAAGACATGAACAACTTTCAATTGATGCAGAAAGAGAAGGACTTAGCACAGGCTGCCCTGAACGATATTTCAGATCCAGTGCAAACCTCTTCGCCAATTGGAAATGTCAGCCCTGATCAACTGTTAGATATTGCGGATGCTAAGAGTAACATGGAGTCCATAAGCCCCGATTCTGTTCCAGGTAGACCAGCACCACCAAATAAAGTCAACCCAGATGTCCTTCTGGATCGTATTCAAGGGGAAGAGCTACGAGGTGGCCTAGCAGGGCCAGGTGACCCCTCAAAGGATATTGCTCGTATGAAGGGAGCCTCCCAAGCTGAGCCTCCGAGCCCGTTTACTGGTACAACGCCTGATGACCTTCTGGATATACTTAGCAGCAAGAAGAAAGGTTCTTTTGCCGATCATAATCGGAACTTGATTTCAATGTCGTCAGATTATTTCCGTCCACACGAGCAACTGTTGTCGTCTTTTAATTCGTTCGCACACGACCCTGAGAGACAGCAATACGGCGACAACCTCGGCGACAGAAATCGATACGATCTTCAGTCGCTGGGAACTTCAGGTATGCAGAGCGTTGGCGCCATGCCTTCCAGTAGCAAACACCAAGGATTCGACCCTAGTGTTGCTGACATTGTAGAACCAAGAACTTCCAATCGCAATCCATCGGATCTCTTAAGCCAGTACATTGCGCATCATCGACATGCAAAGGTAGACAATTCACTCGTCTCGGACCCTTTAGCAAAGTCTGTCTCTGTGATGTCCGACGACGTACTGCAATTCGAACATAGCAGGAAGGCGATTGACTCAGATGACATGCTTGCAAAGTTCAACCAGGAACAAGCTGAAACTCGTCAGCATATACGAAGGCCGAATGACCCTCGATATCTGCACAACGGAACTGCAAAGGGTCGCACAAGAACATTAGCCACGAGTACCTTAAGTGGAGATAATATAGAGGTCCGTGTGAACGGCCAAAAACTCACAGATAATCAGAGCTTACGTAGCAAGGTTGTGAAAGGCTCAGTTGTTATTCCGAAGGGGAAAACCGTAATGACAAAAGGGCCGATAAGGGTGGAACTGTCACACGCCGATGACGTTGATCATACCAAAGTTGTGAATATTGTAACTGCTTCTACGTATAATGTAACCGATTCAAGACGGAATCATATCCATAAGCCTTAATTTCATTGAATCCATTTCGCACGCTTGTAAATCTGCTAGGTGGTACCGCCTTTATGTCTGTATATAGGTATAACTGTTGGCAGAGACGCTTAAGGTATCTTACTATTGTGAGTATATGTGATTACAATCGTTACGGTTGATAGCGTTTTGGAGCAACAATCAGGGTATAATAAAGATAAGCCGAATAAACTAGAGAAAGAGGCAAGCGTACCCAACCATCCTACACTTACAATGAATTTGAGTTTCAGGACCTTACCACAACAAAAACGTAACTCTGATGGCGAATACCTCCTAAAGCATCTTGCGTATTTTTAAGTTTAGCACAAGGGAAGCTGTTACTTTTTCTAGAATATCCAATATTACGAAATAAGATTTGTACATATTTTGATGACATCTACTTCCATACAGTGCCACCACTGTTCCCCGTCAACGAGAGCAGCGTTTCGACTCACCCCGTGCAACAGCGATACTTGATTCTGTTTTTCTCGATGAGATATTCTGTTGAAGTGACGTTTCCGCCTCTGTGCCCTATTTTGTACAGAATAACCACGTGACTCGAGCTCTTTGCATGGCGGCTTATGGTTCAACCTGACCGTACATTTAAGAAACCAGTTTATCATTCATTTCGGATGCCTAAGAAGTCTATATTTGTCAACATTAGGAATTTTATGCCCAATAACATCCTATCTTTGTTTTACTTTCATGAAGTTCATGTAAGCGACATACTTTGCATGTTCTACAGAACATTTTTCAGATCAGTAAAAAGAGTTCAGAGGAGTAGGTACCGAGGAGTGTTTGATACTCTGTAGGTACCGATTTACTCCATTAATCATGGCTATGTGGTGTAAATTCTGCTCTGATACCTCTCTTTCAGAATGAGATTATGATGAGATCCCCTTATTGTCGTAAGTCTATGATTACCTGGTCCAAAAGCAATTGAATATCCAGATACTGCGAATTATTGGAGTATCGTATAACTGCAAATGGAGCTGATACCATTGCAATATTGTCCCGTATAAAAATTTGGGACGGTAAATCTAGAGACTATCTGATACCAGAACTATCATGTGAAGCGTAGCTTTTTCTTGAGGCTGACTCGGGGTTTTATTTAAAAGTGAAATACTACAAGTTCTTAACTTTTCTAGTAATCCTTATGTCCTATTGTTAAATTTCAGCCTAGTGTTTTGTTAGTAACAGGGGGAGTGGCTTGATGGTACGAAAAGACATGGTACTTTGATGTCACAATGCGTAACATATCGCATCCATTACACAACGATTTTGCAGACAGATCGTAAGTCAGAAATCAAAGATATTCGGATTTGAAAAAGGTGATAGTGATCAAGAGTTAACCTTCCTGGAAGTCTTAAATCGTTGATTTCCATGACAATATCAGATGTCATCATTAGCTGAGAAATACTTTAAGGGGATAGTAGGAAATGACCAACAATGTCATTGTATCCTATGTCAAAAATTTTAGAGGCTATTCCGCAATGAACTGCTTCAATAGGCAATCTTTCTTCTATAGTGAGCATCTCGTTCGAAAATAATTGACAGAAAATTTAGTTTATCCATGTAGTTTAATTTTATTCCTTTTGCATCGATTAACTGACGAACAAATAAGAGAGACAAGTATGAAGGCTTTTTATTTGAAGCCCTCTAAATATATTGAAGTTTAATCAAATAAACTCCGTGCCCCTTTTTAGCAATACGAGTCCATGTTGTCAAAACTTAATATCGGTGATGTTTATTGTGATGACAAGTATAGGTCTTACGATAGCTTCTACGTATACATAAACATTCTAAGATTGGAAAGTGACAATGTGTCAATTTTGTACCTCAGGTTTTGAACCAATGATTTTGATCCATTTGAGAAAATTCTGGAAACAATTGAGAATAGAGTACGTTCCGAATGGATCCAACTGAGGGCAGTATAATGAAACATATTTCCTCCTAAAGAAACTGAAGTCTATTAAAAAAAGCAAGTTTTGTATGTTTGCTAGTTATTGTGGCAACTCTTGCGTGTCGACCGTGATGAACTATATAATTGCAGGTATACTAAGATGTCAAGTGCATAATTTTATTGAATTAACATTTTCATTTCTGTAAGACTTTGTTGTAGCAATAGGCTCCTTGTCCCCACTTCCCAACGCACTGCAACGAAACGTTAAGCTATTGAATGATATCCCTTATCAAGTTTAAATTGATTCCTTCCGGAAATGTAGGTATGAGAATAATACCTGAAGTAGGAGCATCGTCAGCGAATACTTATCAATTACAAATGCGATGCAACTTAGTATCATATGACGTCAACTTGACGTCAACTTGACGTCACTCTTCGTAACAGAAAAGAACAGACACTTTTAGTGTTGAAAAGAGGCAGAAAATGGTGCGTCGTCGCTCGATAGAGTAAAAAAGCTTTAATTTTGTTTGAATATTCTTTATGGAAACTTTGTACATCACTATACTTTTCTTATAGAACAGTTAATTTACAAATTGCCGTTGTACCTTAATATTGTTTAAGTATCCTGCTATCTAGGAATATTTTGGTTATTTAAATCAGATGATGCAGATAAGTAAAGTATATGAAGTTTTATATATCATTTAATATCCTCCATAATCAACGACCAGGAGAAACATTAATGTATGACAGATAGTCTGTGAGGAATCATCTATACCAAGTGCACGTTTACGTCTTTAACAAGGGGAAGCAGAAAGATAGAAGATGCCTATGGACAATGTCTGGTATAGCTTATGATAGAGTCTCTTTTACTAGATGCAGGACCACTGTTATGCTAGATTTGGCTAGGAAAGGTATGCTCCACTGCTTTATTGCTTCCATATTTAGGGTAAAGGTTGGCATTGCCCAATTTCTTCGTCAAATACTTATCAATTCCACCAGCAATATTGGTACGTAGTTACAGAAGACGTAATTGACTGTAAGGGCAACCTTCTCCTGATCTGGGACTGTACACATTGGAGACCCCTTTAAAGATATTCGTAAGACTTTACAAGATACAAGAGATGCATTTCAAAGGGGCCTGTCCTGTCTTTCCAAGGCATCTCACATTTGGAGAGGATTCGATGTAGTATATGTTCCCGTTGCTTCTATCATGTGATAGTCCAAATTGAGGGGTACCCTTGGATGCAAAAGCCATCCTTTATTTCTATCTTTCAGTGGCTTTTCAATTAATTTAGGGTAGTGTTAACATTGAGGCCACTTGTCATTAGGAGTCTTAGATTGCGAAATTGCTTTCTTATTGATTAAAATATTGGTCTAGGGACTAGAGCCTCGTGCTAAGTATTCAACTTTAAAGCAGGAGCGAAAACATTGCCTTTTGACTGCGAACGGATGCAGTGTCTGTTCTCATTGATGGCAGATCTTTTCCATAATATACGAGAGGCGGTCCTACTGGAAGGTTGAGTCTGCCTCAGGCTTAATTGTCTGCCCGGTAGCATAAATTAAAGGGCGTTTCCCTTGGACGCCCTAGCTGCCCTTTATTAATTGATCGAGAGACTGCCAAATAATTGCACACTGTAAGAAAACATCGTAGAACCCAGTAGGATATCGGCGTTGTTTACTGTAGGAGCAGCTGCTTTGTAAATATCCTAATACACGTACCAATTACTCATTCGAGATTCACCACAACTTTCTTAAATTATTTCCAGTCGTATTTAAAGGTGTTCTTGGTATAATTGATTCCTTACGCACAAACGGAATTTTGCGGCAAGTGTAGACTAACAGTCTTAATAGATTTAACTTAACTATGTATGTTTTTGTTATGGTAACATAATTTTGTACCAAAAATATGCATGTTACTAAATTCAACATTAGGGAAAGTGTAACCTTATTAACTATTTGTTATTTTTAATTTCATTCTAAAGTGTAGTGCACTGCTTACGTCGTTTAAGGACGTATTTTCGGTATTTAGGATATGAATCTTTCACACTATCTCGTGTCTTATCAAAGTTTTAGCATGTCGATGTAAAAGTAGTGAAATTTAGAAGATTAGGATTCTTAAAGGACTGGAAAGTTTAAAGAGTGTTCCCGGTAATTTCTGAATTTTTGGATCTTTTAATGTTTCAACTCTTTATATTTAGCTTGGATGTGCTCAAGCTATCGCAATGTTCCGTTTGTCATTTTTTATGTTGTACCTTAACCTTTTAGTTAGCTGACATAGCCATTAATCACATTCCATCCAGAATTTAAAGGATGTCATGCTGGATGCTTCACTACAATCTGGAACTGTTGCTGAGTGTTTTTTCGGACGAAGTTAAGCCGAGTCATAGTGAGGATAAAGAAGGTCAGACTCTGAGCAAGTCAAAGTGTTTGTTTATAAGGAATTTGACGGAAACTCCCAGACACTGATACACTACATAATCTGCTCCACTATCATTATGTTTTCCTTAGCAATTGGTTTTTATCTTTGCTCTGCCATGTGGGAGGTCCTAACTCATGAAATCTAACCGGTCTTTGTGCTTAGCTCTTTTCGTCAGCTTTTCATAAGGGCCATTATTCTTGAAGTTGTCCATCTTTTTTCCATCCCCTTACCTTTCGACCTTCCTTCTTGCCGTAAATCACGTCTCTCGAGATACACTCATTCCTAAGTACGTGACCAATCCAGTTTTACTTTCTCTAGATGGCATGCAATTGTGAACTTTATTCATCTACCATTTGTAGCACCTTTTAATTTCTCTATGCTTCATCCCACTTATTGCCTCCATCGTTTTCCAGAACTACATCTCACAACTTTCTAAACTTTTGACATCCAAGTTTCAACACCGCACAATAGAACACTATTTAACAATTAATTAACAATCTTTTACTTTTCACCCCTACTCTTCATTCTTGTTGGAACTCTGTATCTTGAAAATGTGTCATCAAGTTTAGCCCTTGTA
>JAAAKM020001891.1:0-10560 GCA_010016025.2 Alatinidae sp. Z8VKAUB7J3 | reverse complement strand
GAGGGTAAACAAAGGAAAAGTCTGCCCCTGAATTTGGGTCGCAGCCATATGAACGTAAATTTTCACCCAAACGTTTTAAAAGAAATCAAAAAAGATGGCAAGAAATCTTTACTTTTACAGAGAGAAGTAAATATAGTTAACTTTACTTTCAATAATTACACCTAAAGCTTTTAAGAGGCAATATAACATACTTCATTGGGCAAACCACAAACAAAAATTGTCGTAACAGCCTTCAAGCAAACACCAAGTAACAGAGTTTGTTATGTTTTGGTTGTTTGAGGCCTTCACTTTAGCACAGTTGCAGCCTCTTTTATAGATTAGGCCACCCTAGTAGTTTAGCGTTCATGGCATTCTTTCATCCACCTGCCCCTGTCCATAACATTCTAAAATAACCCTGTGGTTAAAATAGAGTTTATAGGATTATTTTTCGCCGCCATCTTTTGCAAGATTGACGTAAAATGTTTGAATCAGTTCAAACTTCTTAGAGTAGAGAACAGCAAAAACATACCTGCAGACGTATTTAGATAGTACCAAGGTCATAGCTACAGTAAATTCTTTGCAGAGAGTTTTCTTACTGCACCACAGACCTCTGTTATGACCAGTGGCTGGCAAAAATGTTTAGCACAATGAATCCGTTAACAGACGCAATATTCAAATGCTGAACCACAAATCAACCTCTTAACTCCATAATAGCCCAAGATTTATGATTAAAAGAATTGTTTTTTACCTATGATACATATGATACCAAAGATATTATATGTAATTCCAAATGTAAACCCTGGACTTGTAAAGGTTCTTAAGAAAATTATAAATGGGCGTCTAAAATACGTAAAGTATCTTGTTTCTATAACTGACTCGGCTTAAGAAAATATACACTTTTAAACTCAATTTTTATTTCAGCATAACACCAATACACAGTTCGATACTCTCTTCCCAAAAGTATATCAAAGCTGTTACGATATACATTGAGCCCGGAGATATGTGAAAGAACACTAACAATTATTTAAAGTACAACGCTAGCAACAAGAAATACATAGAATCAAGAAAAAACAAAAACAAAAAACAATACTAGTATTAATGACGCTAGTTATGACAATAATAATAATAATATTAATAATGATAAATTATAAAAATTCACTTCGCCAAATAAGCAACCAAGGATTATTTCAGTCCTTATCCTTTCGACAAAAAAATGCAATAACTTGTGCGTATTGCACAACTAATAATTTTCCTGATCAAGTAATCTCCAGTTTTAAGGTTTAAATCTTCAATCATACCAAAAAATATTTGCTATCCTTGAAATGCCAGCAATTAAATCCATACTGAGATTGATAAATCGAACATTATAGTTTTTATTTAGCTCTAAGCACAGAAGCTTGTATTTGTCTGCTTTCCGGTCAAAATTTGAAATCGTTTTGGTCTCGAAGCCAACAGTCAGTTCCACAACGCAAAAAATGTCATTTCTTTTAATAATTAAGTAAGGATGAAAACTGCTTCCAGAGATTATTGAAGGCGAGAGAAAACCAGCAACGTCACAGTAAACTGACAGATCTTTGCTTGCAGACGAAATATAAGTAGTTGTTATATTAAAGACTGAGTCATGGCACCAATTGTAACGTCCTTGATATTGATGAAGCTTCCAACCAGAACGACATGTTGCAGAGTTTGAGGATTAAAAAAAACAACATAAATTGCTCTCGGACTTTTTCCATACCTTCATATATGTAAAAGTCAGTAAGGTTTTATTTAGATAACGAGAAGTGAAGTTGTAGATGTTGCATGGAAGTCCATTGAGTGCTTTGTGCAACATGTGTAAGTGATCTTCTAAACTATCCTTAATCAAGGTCTTTACAATGAAACCCTGAGACGTGATACAGTTGCTAACACTAGACTCTTTTGGATCCCTTATGTCTTTTATAACTTTTTTTTTGGTTTGTAGTTATCATAGTGTATGTCCTTATTTTTTGTGGCACTGATAATAATGATAATAATAATAGCAATAATAATAGTTGTCCAAGCGAGAGCGAGGACACTAACAACAGTCAAAATTGGTTGTCTATGTGCTTGTACATTTATTTATCCACCAAAATCTGCCACTCACTCACTTCGACGTCGCTGACTACAGTCGCCATAGTAACTGTTCTCATTCAAAGCGGGTTTTTATTCAAAGTTTGTTGTTGTGCGATGACACAAGTTGTGAAAAACGTGATCGCGGTGTATGGAGTTAGACATTTACAGATACGAGTAAGAAATTGATTACCTTCAACAACGAGGTTGATGCGGCAAACATTTTGGATAGAAGCTAGTTTGCAGCTAATGCAATATTAGTGCCAAGTAGTTACCAACCTGTTCATAAAATATCAGTCAGGCTAAGAATCTTTAAAGAAAGAGACATAATTGGGACACTTTTCTTTCAATCTAACGTTTTGTCAAGCATTTTGGCATCCTCAAAAAAATACGTTACTGGATATGATACATAAACATATTTGAGATACTGCAATGTTATAGTAAAGACATTTCACTTCATTATAATTTTTGAGCTAGTCAAACGTTAAGGTACTGTTTTTCGGCAGCATACCCTCCATTCCTTTCGTACGAGAGTACGTCAGGTAATAATCTATTGATAATACCAGCAATGGTCTCGTAATGTTAAAGAACAAGAATCAGAAGTAATCAAACAGAATCTCCAAGACTTTTGTAATATATTTATAACTACTACTATAAATAAAATGTAAGTTAACCCCGCTATTACAACGGACTCAATACAAGCTGTTAGTTTTTTAAAGCTCAACAATTTTACAAAAAATTTTAAAACTTAGTTTTTCTTCAAATCTTTATGAATCATTAAGAAGAATTGGTAGAGATTCTCACCGAGTTAAATCTCAGCCTGTTCTTCCTATTAAATGAAAACAGTTTTGTAAAAGCTCTCCTTATTTCATTCCTTGAGAGAAGAATTATCATCGGATCTACAAATGGAGTAAGAATTCCTGGCAGTCTTATATATGCAAGCAAACGAAAATCAGGACTGCCTTTTACTGCTATATTTATTACCTTATAAATTCCATAGGGACACCAACAGCACATGAAGCCGAGGACAAGGAAATAAGTGGAAAATACAATCTTGATATGCAACTTGTTACAACGAATTAAATCAGTAAATGATTTTCCTTGGCACCTGAGTTCCCTTTGAGGACTTTTTGATTTAGTAATAGCCTTTGACTTTTCTTTACCCCCTAAAGATTTGTATAAAGTAAAGCCATTGTTTACATCCCCTGTATCTTTTCTTTGAATTCTCATAAGAGGAATTTCTGAATTCTGATTTTTTCCCTGGCTAAGCAAATTTGGTTCAAACGGAGTACATCTAGCTTTATCATGAGCTTGAAGCGGTCCTGATGAAATTGCTGCAATTGTAGGGTTTTTTTTGTTCTCTTGGAAGGAATCTAGAGCCGAATTGGGCTGAATTCGTTTTCCCTCTCTAGAGATTTGATTTTCATCCGTATCTTTAGTAGATCCACTGTATTCTGAAGTTTTGAGGGTTTTAAGCTGATCTTCCCACAGCTTTTTTATTTGTCTTTTTGCAATTTGATGTACTCGGAAATTGGTCACAAACAATACCATGAGGGGAATACCAATGCAAACTGTTAACAGGACAGATGTGTAATAGACACTAGCCACAGTCCAACGCATCTCACATGCGTACTCGGGTAGGTAACTTGCCCAAGATTTTATAACAGCGACAGGTAGCATGTACAAAAATCCTACCAACCAAGGCCATGACATCATACAACAAAAGTACTTTCTTCCCATACTGTTTTCATAAAAGTAAGGATGCGCAACGGCCATGTATCGATCCACTGAAATTGTGGATAAAGCAAAAATATTTGTTGTAGCCAGAAAGTAGGCAAGGAACGTTACGATATCGCAGCGTAGTGCCATGCTATTGGATGGTTCAGGTCGATTCTTTCTTGACATTAGTACTGCACTAGGTGTACGTGCAATTATAAACAAAATATCTGATGCAAGGAGGTTCAGTAACAGCAAATTGGGTCTTATTCTCAGTTTTGGATGCCGTAAAATCAGGTAAATGATGATTGAAGATAAAAGAAACCCTAGTACTGTAATCAATGCAAACATAAACACTAGGAAAGTTCTGTCAAATGTGGTTGGCTGATTTTGACGGTTTGTCGGTGTTGGTTGCATCCATGTTCTTTCTGTTGGTAAATTGACTGAAGCCATTCTTGTGTTATTATGAAATGCAATCGCCATATTACGTAACTGATCCTAAGCTACAAAATCTTTAATCAGTATTAATGTCTTTCCTTTGCAATTATATTTCAGGATTTCTTTTATTGGAGTCGTATAGTAAGACAATGCATACTAGGACACCACCACAGTTTCCAGAGAAGCATCAAAAACAACGCGTACTCTTTATAACTGTTAAATTGCAACACTTTAACAATACGTCTATCTTCTTGATAAAATCAAAACTCCTTTTGTAACAGATCGATGGAACAATTAATCTTGAACATCCACTGCTCATTGCAAATCCAAATATGACAATATCTTGGTAGTTTAAAGAAGCATCCACATTTTAATGAGTGTTGCTTGGACCTGTTTCTTCTGTCCTTCTCGTTCGCTGTGCGGGCAGTAATTAATTAAATTTTTCCAACCATTGACTTTTGCTTTCAAAAACCACAGCTAAATAAAGATGTAGATACAGATCCAAGAGCGTTATAGTAAATGGATTTCTTACTTCTCAATCAAATATTTATCAGACGTTGCTTGCTCAGCTTCCTTAATTCTTTCATCACGTTCTAATAGCATAGATCTTTCGTTTTGCATCAACTTTGTCACCTTTGATTTTTCTCTTACCTTCGCAGTATAAATACCACACGAGAATTTTGTAGCACCTGCGTAGGGCCGATAAATGATTTTGACATCGTTCAACGCGATTTTATTGTTATCCAGCATTTAAGCGGTTTCAGATAACATCATCAATAACTGCAGAACCTAATATTCCATAAACGTTTGCTTTGTATCAGTCAGTGCGACATAGATAAATCTTACTCAAGGAATACAGCTTATGATCTTTTCCTAAAGACAGGCGTCTTTGAGAATCACTTGTCGATGTGTACGCCCATAGTTCTCTGAAGGTAAAGTAAATTTATTGATAAAAAGAAACTGGACTTCCTTTGGCCTAAACCCTATTATTACCATCTGTGGTTTTTTAACTTTACTATTGAATTTACCAAAGTGACACAGAAATTAATTTATGAGGCGGATTGGAAGAAAGGGATTTGCAAAAGCATAAATTACGTTCTTTATGTAAGTTTGAGATAGATAGCGTCTGGTAGATATTATTTACTAAAGACAGAAATACATAAAATATAGCAGCATAAAAATACATAAATTTCATATAAAGTCCAATTTCCTACAGTTTTAATTAGATACATGGTTTTGAAAGAAACTACGTTTGATTGTGAGTAAGTAACTCGCTATTTGAGAAATTACAGCAAAGGGATAACTTCCAAATATATATGCATATAAATTTGTCTTATGAGAACTATGGTAATTAATAAGTGATGGGGTTTTGCTCTTGTGTATCTTGTCTGGAGAGGACATTTTGTTTGGTCTGGGTGAAAACTGTCAGTCCTTTTTTAATGTTTCCTCTCTTTTCTAGAATTGGCATTGAGCTTTCAAGGACACAGCTTTTAAGTATTATTGAATTAAATAACTGGTACCTTCTCAGCTTTTCAGTGCCCCCGCCTCAAAAGCACCTGAGTTATGTCTTTGGCCCCTCCTATATATTCACAATGTCAGCCGATTTGGAAAAGAAGCTGGAAGCTGTAGAGATGTGGTTCGTAAGGAGGATGCAGAGAATTTCTTGGACCGATCGGGTAACAAACGAGGAAGTGCTAAGACAATCTAGGACGAAGCGAAGCCTCTTTAGGACGATAAGGAAGCGGCAGCTGGAATTTTTAGGGCATGTCCTGAGGAAGGAAAGTCTAGAGAATCTGATCCTGACTGGACGAATAGAGGGGACGAGAGACAGAGGCCGACAGAGGACGACTTCCTTGGGAAGTCTGAGGGAGCTGGTGAGGAAGAGCTGGAGAATAGACATCAAGACGAGTGACCTCATGCACCTATCCAGGGACCGGAGAAGATGGCACATCATGGTCGCCAACGTCATACGACAAGGCACCTAAAGAAGAAGAAGATATATTCACAATTAACAATTGTGCATTAGTTATTGATTGGTAAGTTGCAAATTAAAATTAGATTTAGATGACACAGGCAGTTACCCTTAAAGTTGCGTACAGGAGTATAAAAGACAGCCGTTATCCCTGTGCTCCATGTGGAGACTTGAACCTCGAAGAAGAAGGAAGGGCGACGTATGATGAGGATCAAGATGATTATATTGTTGACATAACAAGAACATCAGGAAAGAAGCAGAAGTTCTAGGAATGATACGAGAGTGCAAGAAGCAAGATGAAAGTAGGTTGGACGCGTGAAAAATAAGGAGCGCTATAATCTGTTATAAGCTAAGGAAACTGCACGAGAAAGTAACAAAGACCGCCAAAGAGATGAACGAGTTTGGTGAAGAGGAACGGGAAGTTAAAAGGAATTTATTTATGAATGTATTGATACCTTACCTTAACGAATTTGGGAGTTGCCTGGGCCCCTTCCACCCTACTTCACTATGCTTCTCTATCTGATATTAATGTTACAAGGTCCTTAGCCGGGATGTCAGCATCATGGGAGACTTGGTCAATAGCCATGGCTCGGTTTCTGTAGAATTTGCTTGTTGATCAGCCCATTTTTGGTTTTAAAGCAGTGGATCCCGGCATACCCAGAACGTCTTTCTCAGACTATGCTTGAGTGAAGTGGTATGTGTTCGTTTGGTTGGATTGTATTGGTGACGAGTACTAATCGGGACAATCAAGAGGAAGAAGAAATAGAATAATAATAATGATAATAACAAAAAGAAGAAGATCGACAATTAAGTGGCCTTACTATTACTGTTTTCAATTTTCAACTAAAAACGGTCTCAACAACTTTGGTTATTTTATAACGGTTCACCTTGCCCATTTTATACTACGCCGTTTGAAACCAGTTCCTACAACGATTATGGAGGCGGTATCGAAACCTTTTTCGAGAAAACTTTTTGCGTGTGGAATTGTCAACATGCGTAAAATTTGTGGGCGGGGCAAAGCATGACAGGGATTTTTTTACCAGAAGGATACTGATGATGTTGGCTTGTGATTTATAAATAACTTTCAAGTTGAGCCAGCTTGGACAAAACCGTAGAACCATTTCAACGACAATGTTGGTGTGAAAACTGCATGTATCTGCAGATAGTGCCATATTTCTTGCCAAATAACCAAAGCGCTTTCCCTAGATCAGTGAAAGTGCACTTCTCTATAAGCCTAGACATCCACCGTTTCCTAATGATTCTCGTTATTTTGTGTTAATTTTTTTAACTATGTGCTCTGCTCGTACAATGGTACAACAGAATACATACCCATCCTAATTTATGATACCTTATAGCTCAAATATATTAGGGAACTTCAATTTGAAAGTATGAGGCATTGTTACCTTCTAAATATGGACATAGAGTGGAGATAATGTTATGATAAAAATTAATTGAGGCATCGTTCTACGTTGCTGGCGGTTCATGCAGACAGAACGATAGCTTGTTGAGCCTTTGTATTCGTTAGATCTATAAAGATAAACTATGACCTGACGAAGTCTGCGTTCGTAAGATGCTATCAGCACAACGCACAACGGGAAAGGCATGAAAACAGCACAAAGAGGCATAGTGACAAGAGGGACGTAAGCAAGTACGCTCATCACGTTTACCCGATCAATATATACCTGTAAAGAACAAAATAGGGCTCAGTCCAGGGCACCCTAAAAGGACGCTTCTTAATAAGTTCGAAACAACATTCTTACTCGATGTTTTCCGTATAAAACAATGCGAACTATCAGAGTACCAAAGAACAACACAAAAAAAGTAAAATTCGAATGATACCCATTGGTCCCAAAAAAGAAAACAAGGTCCGAGTATAACCAATTGTAAAATGAACTGGCCCCGGAAAGTAAGAGTAGCATGGGCGCTGGCCTTAAATGGTTTTGATGGCATCATGCTAGACAAAATAAGCCATTCTTTCAGCAAGGAGCAGCATGGTTTTGAAAGGGCAAATGCTTTAAATGTTGTATTTCAGTGAACTTAAAAAATACCTAGTTTTAGAATAAGAAAGAGTTAAAAAGGACATTTGAGAAGAGCTTGCTTTATCTCTGGGACAAAGCCCCTATCTCCCTATAGTTTCCTGCCTTAACAAGATTTGCAAGAGCACTTAACAAGAAACGCTTACAAAATTTTATTCACACCTTGCTGATTGCAGTTGCAATTATGAAAATTTGGGGAAAATTCTACCAACATCTGCAAATAAAAGTAAACTGTATACGGTATTAACAATCTATTATGATGGATGCTTTCAGTGCGATGATGGGGCAATTATCGCAGTAAATCTTTACGATAACTTGCTGCTGTAACTTAATAATATCTAAGAAAGAAATTTCAATCTTCCTACTGAAAAAATCCCGCAAAGATATCCCTAAGTGTAATGCAATTCTTTAAGTGGAAAAGATATCTTTGTTAAGAAGGCAACATATCCCAGCTGCCAAAGCTGGTGTAAGGATATTCATCAAACGTTAACAGTAGAATCGATATCCCACAAGAATAAACAATTGCGAAAGACAACTTAAAGGTGTCCACAAGATGGATAAAAGTCAAAACCTTTTGAAATTAGTGACGGAGTTCGATAACAGATCTCGTAGATCACTGGCTGTCATTATCAACCAAAGCGATCTAAAAGTAGAGGTCGACCGCAGTCGGAGGCAACACGAATACTTCTCTTTTCTTAACTTCTGTCACTAACGTGGTGTGGGTGGGCGCCAGTCCTATCCCAAGTCAAGTCATGACCGCCTATGACTAATTGAGTGCTAAAGTCATGACGTTACAAAAACTTTTTTTGAAGAATCGCAGTTATAACTATATCACAGTGTTTATCTTGGCACCAAATGCCCGTATACAAAATATCGCCTTCAAATCTCATATAAGCTGCGAGAAACGGCTGTTTTTATATGAAAAACGTCTTAAGAAAACACGTCTTAAGAAAACACGTCTTAAGAAAACACTGTTAAATATATTCAGAAAATTATGAACTGGACTCATTTAACAAGGTTCTGACTGTCATGATTTAGAGTTTGAAAGGGGCGCATCTCAACGATTGCTCAACGTATGGTTCTCAAATTCTGACAGTTTATCTATGCCACAAAGACAAAAGCAATAAGTCCAAAATATTGTCAAATTTCTCGTATTCATGAAATCGTGACGTCACACTTTAGTACTCTATTGACGTTTCTGGGCTTTTGGTGGAAGTAGTGATAAAAAACTTACGATTGATCTGGTAGCTAAAACTATTTCATTACCCTTGAAATATTTGAGTTTGGTGTTCTGGCTTTAATCATAGTTTGTTTAACAAGATAGTTTAAAAGTCTACAATGTTAAATACTTACATTGTATAAAAATTTTAATATCAAATGAGATAAATCGGTTATGTTCAAGTAAATCATTACGACCTAGGTATTATCCAGTAGCATCAATATTAAATTTTAATATCTTAATGTTATACTCAACAGTTTTTTTCTCTCTATTTTGATTATTGACGTTACGGAAATACAAGTACCATTATGTTCTAAACAACATCTAATTTATTATTTATCAAAATACTTTCAAAATTCCCAATCTTCTCTTAAATAACTTTTGTTTTACTCATCATGTAAACCACTTATGACCATCAATAGACAGGCTAATTTAAATTGAGAAATTTATTGATGTAAACATATATCCAGTAATTTGTTTACATCTATTTACAGCTATCCAAAAACGGATCTTAAAGTGGTTTTGTCCAGCAGGAAAATATTGGAGACAGCTGCATGTCACTGCTTGAATTTACATAGGAGTTATTTCAAAAGTGGTCTATGAACAATATTAATCCCCTGTTACCATTTTTCTGGATGTTTATGGCCTCCAAAATTGTACTTATAGATGCGTCACCTAAAATCGGCATGGTACAATCTTAAAGTGGCCCACGTGCTACCCCACAATATTGAAGACAGCTGTACGTCACTGCTCGAATGTACATAAGAGCTATTTCAAAAGTGACCTATGAAAAAGGTTAATCCTCTGTGACCATTTTTCTGGATGTTTAACCCTATCTTACATGGGGGGAGGGGGGCCTAGTAGGCCCGCGGCTACACATTTCAGCTCATAACTTTTTAAAGGCTGGCCCGATTGACCAGAAATTTAGTGACTTTTCCCAAAATTTACTGAGGAGTATCATGATGAATAAATTTTTTTGAATTTTTTTGCAAATTTTGCGATATTGGTGTTTCGTTGACCTATAGTGGAGTTTTCTGCCTTTCTGTTTTGTTACTTTTCTTTGAAAAACATGATTATTATATCTTTAAACTTAGGTTTTCTTTCCTGAATTT
>JAAAKM020001889.1:0-14077 GCA_010016025.2 Alatinidae sp. Z8VKAUB7J3 | reverse complement strand
AAAAGAATTACATGACAGGTACTTCAACTCTGAATTGATATTGTTTTAATCACAACATAAAAATGCTCTTTCTTTTTTACGCCACAACTCATTTTTAAGCAACAGCAACCCTTCTCATTCTATATCATGGTTTCTTAAAATCTGAAAGTGTTATGTACGATGAAAGGTCGAAGTTTAACAATATTTTTAAGTTTTCTTGTGCTGCTTTTATTAGACATTTATGTACACTTTCTAGAGTTTTAATGTTGCTTCGTTACATATTGCTAAGCTAGTCTGGTACAGCTCTTTTAGGTAATTCTTTTGCTTTGGGGCGACCTCGCTCCGAAAACCATCAGCTTCTAGAGGAATGGTGTGATAAAAGATAAGATAAAGAGTCAGCAAAATATAACAAGTTAAGAGTTATGCCATGACTTGAAAAAGTAACACTATTTTCACAAGTGATATAAAATAGTTGATTTAAGGTTAGTCGTCAATAGTCCGGTTTATCGGTTGATTCCGTTTGTCAAGATCAATTGCTTGAGAAAAGTGCACAAATGCTGTAGTCATGGGTCCTACAACTCCACCGGAAATCCCCTCTGCCCCTGGTGCTCCAACGTCGTTTCGCCCAGCCAAGACGCGTAATTGTAGAACAAGGCCAGAATTATTCATTCATTTGTTCATCCATTTTCTTATTCGCGCTCAGCCTGTCATCCATGATTCTTTCCAGGCATAACGATCTTGTGTCAATTGCATTCACTTGCTGCTGCCTAACACCTCGACTTAAGCTTTTCACCTATTATTTGTACCTACTCTTTTTCTGTTTCTGTCTGTGGATTCCCATGATTTTATTCTTGCGTCGCATTTACAATTGCGCATCCTGCTAATATCTGATTCAGGTCATTTTGTGAAGAAGTCTCATGTGGAACAAAATGTCAGTTTAAAGTCTGTATGCAAAACTGTAGGTTAACTATGTTTTCATCCCTTCCGGCAGTCGTGTTAAACTACAAACACCCTTAAGAGCCTTGAAGACGCTATATTCCAGACAGGGAATACATTTCCGTACATAAGCTTATGCCGATTGAACTGGGAATTTTATTTGTCTTCGCCGTGTTGCAATAAATCTATAGATGTTACATGTTAGAATTTATACTACTTCAAATTGTAGATAAAAACTGGTGATCTGCTTAAAATAAAGTGGTGTTAAGTAACCTGCTAGGGGTATGGTGATAAAAATCCATTTCGGATTGAACCATGCCCATATATGGATGGTAGTAAAGAAAGCCATACATATGGACTTTTATTTCAGTATAGAAAATCAGTTGCCTTCTTTGTTTACATACTACTTTCCTCGAATGACTTAAATTTTGGAGGCACAGTAATTGAAAGAAGCTCAGCAGGGAGTTGTAATATGACGGAATTTAAAGACGGATTGTGCTAGACATTGAGCCCATCCTTATGTTACATATGTTACTACTGCCGCCGTTGCTAGCTGATAGTGTCCTTTCATTGCATCTTGAAGTATCTTCACTACATGAGAACAGACCCGCTGTGTTAGTTTGGATGCAAGACTAGTATGATTTGTAGTCACTCCGAAAGCGCACTTTAGAATTTAAGACACGTTTCTTCCCATCGTTTGCCTCATATCCTCTTACTAATTAATACAGATTATTTGTATGGCTGTTGGCACTATCTTTTGAGCACATGTAAAGTCCCCTCTCCCGTCGATCTTTGGAAAAGTTTGCTCTCAACATATTCTATGTTATCCATCGACAAAAATGCTTTACAGTGCGCGTGCGTGTATTTGGAAAATGAATAAGAAAAAAGGCTAAACTACTTAAAAGGTAAATAATATGGACATATGTGCACAGATGTGTTGAAATTTGCCAAGTTTTGATGGAGGAATAGCGGTATCTGTTGGCTTTGTTTTACACAGGCAGATTTTGAGAATGTTAGTTGTATGAAGGCCCGATACAAAATTAGGCTTTGGCGGCTTGGAGCTAGAGAAAGGTTACATTAGGTGATATAAGAAGTGAGGATTTATGCAACAATTGCAATCAAGGAAGGGAGAATTACGAAATTGTGAAAGCAGTCTGCTTCAAAATGTAGAGTATGCTGTCAAAATTGGTAGCCATGTACATCCAGGACCAACAATCAACCAGGGAAGTTAAAAGAAGGAAATGAATGCAGATGATTTTATTCATCTGAAGGACAAATAGTACAGATAATCTCATTCCACAGGAGCGGAGGCAGATTTGCTGGTGACGACGGATTCTTGTTTTGTTATCATTACCATATGAAAGTGATTGTTAAACGTTGGAGTTTGTATATTCTTTCTGCTATTTTTGAAAAGGAAATTTCCAATTTAGAGCTGAAGGAAAGACAAGAACCTGTTTTTTTTACTCTGGTTGTATTACTTCGTCGGGGGACCTGGGTTTGAAAGTTAGACAATTAATGGTAACAACTTGAAAAGGATCAAAGATTGTAGATAACTGTAATGTTACAAAGTGCAAAAGAAAAGTGTTTAAAGATACATAACTACATCCTTTTTGAGATAAGGCTACTGGAGTAAAAGTTATTATTTGCTATGCATTTCTTAAAGAATAAAACCTTTGCTAATCCCCTGTTAGAAGATATCCATAAGAAGATATGGAAATGTCGCTTTCTCATTTATTCGTGGAGACATAGTCATCATCACGCTGCAACCTCTTGTTCTTATTATATTTCATCGGGCCAATGTCCCTACACATTCATGGAGTACATTTATCAATGGCAAAGTCTGCTACTTGTGTAGAAGTATTGGGTGACTTTGTCGAAATCAAAACTGGTAGATATCCGGCGTTGTTTACAAGAAGCCGCTTTAATTTAGAGATATTGTGTTTACTATGTGTTTTATACCACATTATGATTACAGTCTGGTCTTCTTCTGTTCTGTTTAATTCACGTCGAGACAATTCTTTGGTTTTAAAGTTGACGATAGCATACTTTCTTGTAGAAAAGAGGCATTTCCAATTGAATGGTTATTAATGACCAAGCCTATTATTTGTGCCCTAAATAGTTGTTCTACCCGAGTTCCAGTGTCTTGTTGAATTATCAAAGCATTCAAATAATTAGGAGATGAGAAATGATCTTGATCCCTTAATGATTGTTGATGTATTGGTTTGTTATTAATTAGAGCATTTGTATATGTATATTCATTTATTTCTATTTACCTTGTTTACTAGTGAGAGCTTAGAGGAGTGAATTATAGTCTGAATGTGCGCTGAAGCTTTAACAACTAACCTTAACCCTGTCCGTAATCATCTTTCACAAAGATTGCTTTACCTGTGTGTTGCATCCATAATAATGGTAGTTTAGCTTGTGTCTTATAATTTTAAAAGCTATCTTTTACCGCAGTAAACTTGACTTAACTCGAAGAAAAAGTAGACAAGGCCGTCTTGGTGACTACGCTGGTGTTTGTTACTCAAAATCTGTGTTACTGGGAGCACAATCTTAATAATTCTGTACTTCATAACGGCACCTTTGACGAACAATTTTCTCAACTTTGTTCTACTATCCTAAATTCACCAAGAATGTCATAATTAAAATTAGAGTATGGATTGCTGTTAAGAAACGCAGCGATAGGCTCCATTTCTGATTTTCTATTTTTATTGCTTAGGTGGTAGGTTTGAAAGCTTATTGCAGATATATGAGGGGCGGTTTGTTGTTGCATCTAAAAATAGCAAAGGCATCTCTTTGTAGGGTTGGTGAGGGAAGAGCATACTGGAGTCTTGGCAATGCTTATACAGCACTTGGAAAGCACACACTTGCATTGGAATATGCAGAAAAGCACTTACAAATATCGAAGGAGGTATGTGAATTGGATTTAACATTCCTAGAATTCCAAAATTTTTGTCATGGTATAATGTTAATTAAACGTTACGTAGGAGATGAATAGCATGATACCAGGCTCCGGAAACTGAGGGAATCCTTTATCGACTCAGAAGAGGAAATCACGTAATATTATTCAAGATTCAAAATTTGGGTCCCCTTATGAAAATTTTGAAATCCCAGACTGATACTTTGGATAGCTACCTCAGTCAGTCTGTCGTTCGGTTAGTCTGTCGGTCAGCCACCCAGTCACTTTTAACAGCCCTCCTCCCTTGTCTATTGACAGGGATGCGCAAAGCGTTCTTTGGCCCCTCAAGGGGGCAAGTATTACTCATGTATTCTTTGATGGAGAGGGGAATACAGGAAGAAAAATGCATGGAGCCTCAAAAGTGGTTTGGAGTAGATATAGCGTATGTAGGCCAAGGGATATCCTTGACTGGCGTAATGTTTTGGAAGAGAATCTTTGTTAACAGAGGTCACCAAAGCAAAGCTTATGCTTCTTTTAGGTTGGTGACCGAACTGGGGAGCTGACAGCGGAAATGAATATTTCTGACTTGAAGTTGGTCCTGGGTATCAGTGATGACAAGAAAAGGTATGATAGTTTTAAAACATTGTCATTTTAAGGTCATGCTTCGTTGCTTAAATCGTTAAATTTTTGTAGTTCTAATTTCATAGACTTTACATGAGCTCTCTCTTCTTCCATTACCCACTTTATTTGGAATAAGATAGCAGAATTTATAACCTTACGAATATTTTAATGTGGGTATGTATGTAGTGAGAGGGGTATAGAAAACTAATCTGTGTTCCGAGACTTATAAAATCGGACTGAATCTTATCGGCCTTTAGCACATGGGTAAGTAACTTGCAATTTGTAGCAATAAGCAAGGCCCTTCATTAATTTCAGATTCGAACCGGCGACATACACACTATATAGTTGATTCTGGTATTTCAAGGTGATTAATTGAAATAGCGCGGCAATGGCGTGGCTTAATTTCACAGGTAGCTCTCCATATTGCCTTAAATGCTTAGACTCATTGCAGATTCTGAGTTGAATGTTAAATTTTTAATTGCTCTTCATTTTCTGTTTCTACAGAAAAGGGGGTTGTCTTAGTCCAACTGAAGTGAGAGAGGTGTTCTTAAAAGGTACGGCATTTTGTCTTTTTTACCTTGCCCTGATATTCTTAATTATCTCGTAAAAAAAGAAACCACAGTGGCTGATGTCTTTTAAGTACATATCAGTACTTCTTATTCGTGCTCTGCCGTATCGGTCTTAGATGTGTAAGTGAGTTGGAGTATTGGAGCAAGGTAAAAGTGGAATGATTCCCACTGTGTCTTAATGGACACGTTAACCACTAACCCTGTAACTGTATACTCAACTCTGAGTTTCGCTAAAAGTACCGACTTAATCTAGTAAATGAATTGTTTCCAATTTTACCTTCCATTTTATGTTTTTTCTAGCATATAAATTAGTTTCTCCTAATTTGATTAGTAGTATGATTACAATGAGATTTAGACACCCATGTAGACGCGGTGCCTGACATTTTCACTTAACGATTTCACATATTGAAGCGATTCCCGTGGTGAACTGTGAATGTCTCGACTTTCTAGAGCGTTCTGCACGTTATGATATCACCATTGAGAGGACAGGAACTTTTTTCTCAGACATTTCTCTTACTGGCTGATCGAATGTGATATCATTTACTCTTGATAAGAAAACACTCGTTTGATTAGATGCTAATTAGAATAGTTACGAGTAGGTAGACATGAAAGTCGTTGGTGTGCCTCTTTTAATTCGTTAGCAAGTAGTAAATAAATCTTATCTGCCACAAAAAACCCGAATTGTTTAGAGTCTAATAGAGACCATTAATATACCCTCTCCAACCAATTCAATCATGGAATTAGGACATTAAAACATGAACGATGATGTTGATGATGAAAGTGTGGCTTCATTCGTTGCGATGTCTTTTTTTTCCTTGTCAATAATGCCAGTACATTTATGATCTGACGGGTTTTTTTGTATTATTTCTAGAAAACCAATTAACGGAAGCCACTACAGTAAGTGCTCTTTGTATAATTTCTGAAACCGTCTGGAAAGTTTGCAGTGAAGCTGTAAAGGAATTGTTTGATTTTGCAAACTGCATCGATGTCTGTTGGATGGTGTAACTTTCAAATTTTATAGACGTCACTGGGTAATAGTAGTCTCGGTTATTCTTTTAACTTAGGGCAGATTTATTGGCTTGGTTATCTTTCAGTTTGTGACGCTATTGAGGGCTTCTTTTTATGCAATGACGAGAGAATAAACTTTATCGTTTTAGAATTACACCCCAATTTCGTTTTATTCACAACAAAACTCATTCGGCAAATAAAAGGTGAAGCTTTTAGTCTTTTTCGGTTATGCATTACTACAAACATGGGAGATGAGAGTTAGAGAGAATGTGTTTAATGCAGATTATACACTAGTGTATGGAAGAGAGTTTGCATGTAAAATTTGCAGTAAAGAATTTTCTAATGTTACACTTAATTGTTTTTTTTGTGTGTATAGGCAGCATTCAAAGGGGTGGTTATGCATATGCCAACATAGATTACGTCTTGATGTATACCCGTTCGGTTATCAGACACAGTTTAGGATGCACTCTCCTACTCCTCCTCCCATCGAAAGATAAAGACTGTATGAAAGTCATTGGGTGATTATTTTGTTGACAACTGCCACTGACTCGTCAGCATTGATAGCGTAGATGAAATATAATGGTAACAATATTATGATAATAGCCGTCTTCCTTATTTGCACTTATTGTCTCTTACAAGAACGGGACTGAGAATGGCAATGAACTCCGAGTTAGGCATGACGGCCAGAGAACTCTTTCTGCGGGAGACGTGCGTTTGCGAGTTGGATCAGCGCTGGTACGTATAAACTACATGTAGTCAAAGACTTCATAGATATCAGGTCTTTCATATGCAAATATTATGCGTAATTGTGTTCGCCTTATTTATGAATTTAGAAAGCATTGCCTCTATTATTTAGTATGTGAAAGGAAAGTCTTCAATATTCCTTCGTAAAACGTAAGTCAACTGCCTTTTTAGGAGCTTAGATTGTTACTCTGTGACAGCCGATTTCCTTATTCTTGTGTATTCAACTACAGTCAGAGACGTACCGATAGAGGGTATGTGTCCTATTGGCGGAGACCGTGGTTCAAGTCGGTCAATCAATGTAGTGAATTTCCAAGGAAGCAAGTCCGTATTGCCGCTTGAACGAATAAACAGGATTTGTTAAGACGCAAACAATTAAGCTGTGGTCTGACTCTATATTCTGTAACAGTAAACTCTGCAGTAACCATTTATTTGGGAGACTGTAATATACAAAAATATTTTTTTGGCAGAAATTTACAAGTGTTGTTTAAATATCGATTTTTAAAATTGTGTTTTTATGTATATAAATATACAAAACTAATCGGACACTAAGAGATGAAATAGATGTAAAAGCGCTTAAACCTGGCTGCACAACACGAGCTTTGGGAATCTTTATTCCTTCTTCTTCCCTATATATATATATAGACTCTAGGGATCTGGGTGATTTGAATGCACGGCCTCGTGATCTGTAAACCAAGATTTTAACTATTGGATCACCGCTTAAAAATTTTGTGAACAGTGAGAACGAATTTAAGAAACATGTGTTTTGCGAAAATAGACATTGAATGGTTTGTGCTTATTGTCAGTTGTTGATGTAAGCGGCGATACAACCCGTTCCAACGTAAGAAGTTGAAAAGAGAAATGTCTTAGCAAATATAGAATCTCAGCTGTTTTCAGTATGGACTCCTGCAAGGTGTTATCATTCACGATGAGAGTTCTCTGCGTTCTTAACCGTTGGAAATGCTCCTCATTCGTCGTAGCATCTTTATTTTGCTTCAACGCCATGTTGGATATCACTGCTTGTATTATTTAATGATTGTTGTCCCAAAACCAATACACGTAATGTTAGGATACTGTCGTAACATATTATCCTACTACGCGGACATATTAGTCACAGTAACTAAAATCGCTTCCTTCTTCCATAAGTTACCATTTTAATGTAGCTAAGTGATTTTAATCAATACTTAGGACAGGTCTGTTTGAATTAGAATCAGAAAAGCAGAAGCCATCTGGTTCGTATTTAGAATTTATTTGGTGCAGAAGTTGTAGGGTTAGGCTGGTTAGTAAACTGATATACGTATTTTATTCCATTAGCTATTCAAAGCCTTCTTTTTTGTTTTTAATTGTATCACACTTATTAAATCAAGTCACACTCGGCTTTTTGTCCTTGGTCAAGGAAAATTGAAACCGTCACAACTAACTTTGATAACTATTGTTAAGTGCCATGCTTGTGTCTGCATTGGCTTGGTAGTAATTCGCTTCCTTTGACATAATCCTTTATTGACATTTCTTGCCCAAGATATTGTTTCGTAAATCAGTTGCTTTTACTTCTATTTTACGTAAATCTGTATGTGCATGACAACCGCATAGTTAGGTCATTGCTTGTAATTGACAAAGTTCTTCAGTCTTTGTCAGTATCTCGTTAACATTAATCCAAACCCCCGTCTTTGCTACGGTACTGTAAAATTTTACTGGCCACATTTTTGGTTGAATTGTAGCCCCGAGGATCGTCTTTGGACGAAGGTCCAGGTGACGATTTTTTCGACCTTATCATGCGGGCGCAGTCAGGAAGAATGAACGACCAGCGCTGTGAGCTACCACCTGTCACGGCGAACCGTAATCAGGGACGTGCAGAGGCTCCTGATAGACCGAGACAAGCTCCTCCACAGCCAGATGAGCTTCAAGTACCGAAAGGAATGACGAACAGCACGAGTACAGAAGATCTATTTGAGATGGTGATGAAAATGCAGGGAGATCGCATGGAGGAGCAACGATGCGACATGCCCGTGCTTCCAGGATTGGATCCAAAAGGTAACGTACTAGTAGGGTTGGCGTCAACGTCTGTTTGCCTGCCTTTCATAGTTTTGCTAGTGGATTCTGACATAGATATCTTAAAACGTAATAATTGGAATTGATTCTTGGTTTTTGCCAATCCTTTTCAGATTGGCTTCTCGATTGACGATATCATCATTCATATAGCAAGTACAGCTTGCTTGGTCAACGTGAGTCTTTGGCTGTAGGTTTTTAATATTGCTGTTACTAACAGCACGTTTAAATAGTGTCTGTATGAAAGGGAATACAATGTGTTTCTCGCTGAATTATAAATTATTTATACACAGCTAGTAGCGCATCTGCCTTAGCATGACTTTGTTTCACAGGAATCTATGCAGTTGTCAACACCTACACATATTTCCAGACTACTGCAAATTGTTGTAGTTGCCCCTTCCAATTCTTTCTGCCTTGCTAAGTGCAAATGGGAATTAGTGGACTACTTCCAATTTAAAAAAAAAACAGTTCGAATTGTCATTGGATGTTTCACAAAATGATCATCATGCTCTCACTTTTGTAACACAGTTCAGACGCCCATATAGATTAAAGTTTGATTTCAAAAATAGTTTCTTAAGTGAGACGAGTTAGTAAAATGACTTGAAAAGCAGCCATGTAATATACTGAAAGTCGTCATTACTGGCAATGCCTGTCAAACATGTATACCCCAGGAAGTAATTTCTGCTGCTTTGCTATGCAAATTTCTATTGTGCTCTAAGGATAACAGGAACTCTAAGTAAAATTTTATGTTGACACCTAATTAAAACGTTGAACAGGCCAGGGAATTCACATAGCTGGATATTTTCCTGTAATGTAGGGTGCCATATTTTCGTAAATGCTATCCGAGCTCAGAAATTATTGATTAAGGATCTAGTGACTCACAAGGATTTAGAACCAGGGCCCATAATGTTAGAGCGCAACGCTGTAACTACTGGTACGGCATCATACAAATCAGGCTTTTATTTGGTGTTCAACCTTCGCAGGTGCTATCAGTCTGACTTAAACAATTTATAATGCATCCCTCGACAGTGGAATGTGAGCGCTGAATCACATGGAGAACCTTATGTTCACCCTTGAACCATGTAGAGGAAGCATTCGTGTCCTTATTTCTTCAACTTAAAGTTAAGCCCCCCTCCATATCTTCGGGTCAAACGTTGGTGAAAGGTTTTGTTCAGTTTTGCCAATGAATAGATCTTTCGAGGGAAGGAATTGCTTAACTTTGAAGTGGCAGGATGTAGTGAAACTGTAGACAAGGTGTACGACTAGGTAGCCCCAACCCAGGAGGTAATGCTTGGACGTATATTGACAACAGTCATCTCGGAGGTAATAAAGTATTGCTCCCTTATGACCACGTTTTTCTGCAGAACCCGAACGCGCTAGTTGGTGTAGAACTAGCATTGTACTCAAGTCATAGAGTGTAGCAAAAGCAGTGCAGAGAATTATGTTAGAGAGGCCTACTCCCAATAACCTGGCAACATAATTCTGGAAATGTTCCCAGAAAATCGATCTGACTACAAGTGATGGATGAAGAGTCGAAAAGCTAAATAAGAAGAATGCATTACATTTTTCTCTACTTTGTTTTCATGTACTTTATGGTCCACTTTAAACGCATCATTCGCGTTCCGTAAAAACCTGAATTATACCCCTGCAAATATAACCCTGCTGAATATTAGCCCCCTTTTGGGGAACACAGTATCACTTCTTAAATCGCAAGCGCAGAGCTTCTATGCAAGTTGCAAGGTCAGATTAAAAACTACGATATGTAAGGAGTTTCTTGAACAACGAGTTCGAGTTTTTTCCTGAAAGACACGGAAATGAAGTGACATAAGAGCTGATACACGTAGTAACTTCAGTTATAGAGACAACCCCCCTTTGTGTGTGAACCCCATATATACGCCCCCGCAGAATAAGCCCACGCAAATATAAGCCCCCCCGGATATAGGCTCCCTCGAAAATAAGCCCTACGACTTCTTCGAGCCAAGCGCGTATATTCCGGATTTTACGACCTTTTCTTTGTTGAAACGATGTTGAGCTTGTGCTGAAAATATCACCCCGAACCTTACAAACACACAGTAGCCTCCTCAAAAGCCTACGACTCCATTTCTTTGTTGTCTCATAATACTTAAAGCAGCAAAGGTTTTTTGTAACGCAAGAAATGGACAACGATCTTATTGAAAGAGCTAGGCAGATCAATTCGACTCCTGTAGCACTTACTAAGTTGGTGGCCGGTTTTGATAGGGAATTTTTTCAAGATCGTGCCAAGTGATCGTTAAGTATTATTCACCGCTATTGAAGGTTTTCTTACAGGATATTGTATGTGAAAACGATCGGAGTCAACATTTTATAGCCGTTATTTGGAGTTAGTCGAAATTCAAAGTTCGACTATAAATAGTTATATATTGATAAAGCCTCCTCTCCATTGGGTATAAACGTGTATAGAACTAAAAAATACACATTTTCTTCGTCGTTTTGATATTATCTTCGTCAGATATTTATTAAAAGTAGTGACGGTTATAATTGTATATATTTCGTTGACTCACAAATTGCATGTTCGCCTGTGCCCCCGTTAATGACACTGCTACGCCAGAACACGAATGGCGTCATCAATACGTGTAAACGAGTCATTTGCAGCGAGGCAGGGTTTGTTCTCGAGAGCAGATTTTAAAACGCTTCGATTTTAAAGGGAACTTCCCATTTTATAATCGATGAAGAATTTAGCCAGTCAAGTTGTATGTCTGATTTGAGGGATAAGAAAATTGACCCTGTTTGACTTACTAATTTCCTCTCAAGGAGAATGCAATATGGCAACATTTTGCTGGCCGCCTTGACCTCATCAGTTCCTAAAAATTGCTTTCCTTGACCCAATATTTTATTTTCAAAGCCATTCCTGAATTTATGGACACGCTGTGCGTGGTTGATGAGTTAACGTTTCTCGAAATACTTGTGTTGTGGTTGTTGGTGTGGGTGTGGGTGTGGATGTGGATGTGTGTTGTCATTCACAGTATTGTGAGTAATTTAACTATCTGTGAGGAGCGTCTTACTCCCCGGCGAGCTGCTAGTAACTTCGTAGTAACCAAATAGCTGAAAATTTCTATTTTGTCGTTCGACTTTTTTGTGAAGATTGATCAGAAGGCAAAACTTGTTAGGAGGGTAGTGCAATTCAAACATGTGGATGTGATCATGGTGGATATTGATATGTCTTCATTCTTGAAAATTTGCTCTTACAAGGAAATGTTTTATGTAATAAAAGATCATATTAAGCATCAATAGCATCTTAACATTTCAATGTACAAAGATATGACGGAGTCTTTGTAATGGGACGAGTCGTCGAAGTTTCCTTCTTGACGATTTAAGATCATATTTGTAGCATCTATAGTAATTGAGATAATTATTGTATCTTGATGTAGTCGCGTCACATAAGTTTGTAAAGTCGGACATAACCGTACTGTATTCCAAATGCTCCTGAAAGTAGGTACTCAATGACAGCACTTTCTTAACAATGTAACTTGGTTATTGAATAGTACGATATCTCAATGATAAGGCTAACAGCTAATAATCAATGTAACCCGTGTTAACATATATATATTGGTAGGAGAGAGCATGGCAGCCTCACTTTTTCGTATCTATTTAGAAAGAGGAACAGTTTTAGTTTGGTGCCAAAGAAATAGATGCGACGAAGATAGTAGTAAATGCAAGGTTACCATTAATTGTAATATAATGATATAAACATAATTTGAAATTGAAGTTATTATGTAATGCCGTTACTGTCAGATACACTTTGTCAATAGTTAATATCAAGATGCGATATATCAGTAAAATAACGAATTTTAGTAAAACATTTGGTATGACCGAAAGAAGAAGTTATAGCTTACAATGGTGGCATTGGGTGGAAATGGCTTGACACATGAGCAGCACCTAAAACTAACCACAGAAAAATCGAATAAAGTTCTTATTTCAGAGATAATCACAGAAGGATTAAAGACCATAATTCATGTTTCGGAGCGCTATTGAAAGAACTCGTCAGTTGGTGATGTTGATTGTTGTTCTACTCCCAATGCCTCTCATTACTCAAGGAAATGATCTGTCAAGAACCAGTGATTTTAGAAGACCGACCACGCAGCTCATATGATACGAATTGTTTACTAATGGGCACATACGTTTAACGCAGTTACAAATTGAACTACAAAGACACAGGGTCGGCCGTGTAAACAAAGTAAACTCACAGGAAGGTGACAAGATAATAAATCCGTATGAATAAACGACACAATAACTTAGACGTAGCAGAATTAATGAGGGTCAAAGCTCACGGAAATATAAATTGACGAGTAGCGATGCAGTTATATTCCTAAATCTTAAATGAGTAATAAAGACCGAAGAGCTGAATCTGGAGGATCGATATAAATTGATGGAATAAAAGGCTGGGAACCGGCTAAACTCAATGCACCCACGCTGCTATATTTTGCACTCTTGGAACGAGCAATCGCTTCCGATGCTCATTTGTCGTTTCTTCCTTCTTCTATAGTCACAAAAAGAGAAAGTGAACGGTCGACCTTTTCACATGGTGAGTACGTGTTTTCAGGCATTCGATCCATTGGTTACGGCCGTTATCCTCTTTCTCAGAGAGGCAAAGGGAAACGAAGCACACTTTTTATAGGTGGTACTACACGTACGAACAAGAGCGTCTGGGCACAAGCTTTGTAAACAGGTACTTGGCAACCTTTGTGGAGGCAGCTTTGCATGTCAACTCCATCGCACTTTCAGGACCTAGTTTGGAACTACCGCTTAGCACAAACCTGCAAGTGGTATCAATTTCTAGAAAAGTATTTACGCCGGCGCAGTATTACCACTTTGCCAATCTTTAAGCCAATTTTTTGGGTAGAGAGTAAATTGCATGTGGATGCCCATGTTTCTAATGGAGTAGGCTTGCAAATGCGTACTTACCAGAGCTTTTCAGGAATTTGTGATTTCCACCACAGACTTCATTGTTTTATACAGGTGTCTGCAAAGCTGTTGGTGTGCTTGTACGTGCATGTTATTGCGTTGCGATATGTAGTGTTGCCTGTTATGCCATATTGTCTGTGATGCTTACATCATGCACATTCAACATCAAAACTAACTGTAACGTTTTAAGATTTGTAAAGAGTTAACATAAGTACTTTCTATTCAATTTAGTGAAGAAGAAGCTGATTGGTGATCCATCCGCAAAGAAAACAGCTGTGCCTGATGCATAATTAATTTTCTTATAGGCTACATAGACAGCAGTTTCTTAATCTTTGAC